>QEPC01011082.1:856219-883376 GCA_003113815.1 Sphenodon punctatus | reverse complement strand
AACAGGGAGCTAACTCAGTCCTCCCAAGTTCTCCAAGCCAGAAGGAAGGCTTGTCCCAAAGTCTACACCTTCAGAAGACTGCAGGTGGCCAAGGATGCCATGAAAATCGAGGATTCGAGGGTTCAGGATAAAGGTAGGCGATGGCAACATGATCTAATTTTTTAACCTACTATGGTTAATTTGGACCCAGTGGGAAAGAGAGCATATAGGACCCCAGTAAAAGGGTTCTCTATTCCCCAGTGGCAGTGCTTCACACACCAGCATCCCAGCATTAAGTAACGTAATGACCATCCAATGTTAACTCTGGGAATTCCTTGCTGCTGGGTTATGCAACGCCACTGGCCCACCGTTGCTCTGGCCCCGCCCCTAGGCTAGCCGGCCTTACTGCCCTTCCAACCTCAAAACCCATCAGCCGCCCCTGGACAGGATGCTGGGCTTGATGGACCATTGGTCTGACCCAGTATAGCTCTACTTTATGTTCATATATTCTTATGTACATTTTCCAAGTGTTTAGCACTATATATCGGAACAAAACATTTTTGGTTCAAGGTACAGTTAAGGAAACAAGTATGTTATGCTAGATTCATGTAACAATGCTGAGTACAAACAAACTTAAAATACCACAAAACTGAAAAATTAAAAGTTAAGGCAAGGCCACTTCACAATTGCAACCTTAGATCTGCCCTTTTATAACAGCCTATACACTAAAATGAGATGTGCAAAACAAATGATTATACTGCCAATATTACACAAAACAAAACTGTACATAACACACACATCCCTGTCCCTCCCAGGTTTTAACTAAACTTACATTTCTGGATTTGTAGCATTTAGATCTAATTTTCCCCATGTTGCTAAAAGGGAATAGATTACTTGATCACTTGCAAAACGTCCAGATTCCCTAAATGGCAGATGACTTCTTATATGTGAAACCTATTTTGAAACAAACACCCTTTCCTTTCCTGCCTACAAAAGGGCTTTGCTGGGAAATAGCCCTTGGGACAATGTAGGACCAATGAATATTTTATATGGTCTGGGGTCTTTTTACAAATTGCTATTCTCTCACTTTTGCACAAATCAAACATAGCTCTTATTCACTTAGCTCTGTACATGTGCATCTCTAAATAATAATTTCTCACATTCAAATGCATTTACTAACCAAATATCTACAAAAGGACTTGGTAGGAAGTGATGCTAAATAAGTGATATATGGAGATCATAAATGTATAAAAAGGTTAGTCGCTCAGCATGCTGGACCACAATACTCATGTTTAGCGGATCAGAGCTATCAGGTTAGCAAGTCTGATTTTTCCTAGGCAACGGAAAATTATTGCTAGAGCATGGCAGGTGTGAGATCTGCAAGAACCCTTGTGGATCTCTACATACAATATTCAATGTCAATCTATCAATTTCCTAATAGCGCCACTAGGGGGTGGTATCCGTTTAGTCAAATGACACAAATCAACAATTTCCAAGAACTATTCTTGCTCTTTAGCCTTTCAAATATATTTCTCCATATCGTTTTCCAGTTTCTCCTTCAACACTTGCATTTTGAGGGATGGCCAGTATTACTCTTCCTCTGTGGAACATAAACCAATACAGCAGCTGCAGGGGCCACCATCCAAGGCTGTGATTGGACTAGAACTCAATGGGCATGTATTGTATCTGACATTGTCTCCAAAGAAGAGCTCATTAGGGGTGAGAAGAGAGCAAGTGTTCCTGTTCTGTAGGGAAATACTGACCTTTCAGGAGTGTTTGTCAGTACTTCGTTAGTTTCTGGTGACTCTGTGTTTCCACCATTGTTGATACCAGTGTCTGTGATTTCTCATCATTTCCTGTCAATTTCGTTACTTTCTGGCATTTCTGTCACTTTCTGTGACCTTTACGACAGTTTTAAGCCAATTTAGGGCACTTCCCCAACACCTATGCATTTCCACAGCCCCCGGGAGGTATATGGTGGTGTGCACATGGGGCTTGGGATTGGCCCCATAAGAGCTCTGTTCAACAGTTCGTCCCCCAAGCCCGTAGCTTAGGCTTCATCTTTGACTCACCCCTTTCTTTTAAACCCTACATCGACTCTGTTGCAAAATCCTGTCATTTCTCCCTCCATAACATTGCTAAGATTTGCCCTTTTCTCTCGGTCTCCTCTGCCAAAACCCTTGTTCACGCCCTGGTCATCTCTCGCCTCGATTACTGTAACCTCCTTCTCACTGGCCTCCCCCATTCTCACCTTTCTCCCCTTATCTCCATCCAAAACTCTGCTGCCAGGGTCATCCACCTTGCAGCCCCCTCCTCTCCTCTCTTCACTGGCTCCCCCTTCTTGAACGAATCCTGCACAAGCTCCTAGACCTATAAAGCTCTTCACAACCTTGCTCCCCCCCTACCTCTCTGTGCTAATTTCCCTCTGTACTCCAGTCCGTGAACTCCGCTCCTCCTCTGTCCCCTCTCTCGTCTTCCCATGCCTTCTCTGCTCCCCTAACCGCCTTCGTCCCTTCTCCCTAACTGCCCCCCATGCCTGGAACTCCCTCCCTGCCCACATCTGCCTCGCCCTCTTCCTTCGTACCTTCAAATCCCTCCTCAAGACCCACCTCTTCTGCTCTGCCCTCTCCGACTCCTCGCTCCCCTCTCCTAACTCCTGCTGATACTTACCATCCATCCAGTACAATGTGTTACCTGAAGTCTGTGTACTCATATCCTCACCACATGGACCAGCTAGCCATCATTCTCAGAGTAACCAAGCCAAGCACGTACACCTGAGACCTCGCATCTTTGTGAACGTTACAACCCTCGTCTTTCTCTCTGATCCCCTTCCTTCATCTCGCCCCCGCCCCGTCTCTCAGATTGTAAGCCATAAAGCAGAGACTCTGTCTATTCCATTACTTTGTAAAACGCCAGGTACATTACTGGCACTATATAAATGCTGGTTAATAATAACAACAACAACAACAACAACTCGCAAAAAATAACGGTGAATACAGTGGAAAAGTCAGTAAGTTTTCACATGATGGTAATGAAGGCAAATGACCGGTTTCTGACATAGATGGCATTTGCTGCGATTTGTCATTTCAGACCTAGAGTGAATCACAGTTCTCTTGCACCTCTTGGGATGGTTTTTCCATTGGATGGGGAAGAGGTGATAGAATGGATTGGGGCTCTTACATGCTCAGAGAGCAAGGCAAGGCATTCTGAAACTACTGAGACATACTCATAGCTGATGGCTCCAGCAGTGAAGTGCATTTCCACTGGTAATGAGTATGGGCTGATACACAGATTCATAAGACAAAGAGGATAAAAGTGGAAAGTAGATTGCAGCTGAGACCTGCAAGCATCTGTTATGACCAAGCACTTCATACACACATGCAGGTGTGAAAGAGCAAGACAGGGAAGCCCAGTGAGCTGTGTTCAAGAAGTGGAGAGATTCCTGTATAAATGCCTGGGACCAGATAAAGGCGCTTGGCCCATGAGAGTGTAGGATAAAAAGTGGAATGGGTAGGTAGACCAAAGAAAAAGAGGAAATGTGGATTGTTGTCCTGCAGGCTAAAAGAGGGAAAGCCTCAGGGGACTATGGGCCAGTATTTAGCTATTTATTGGTTTTAATTTGCAATTATTTTGGAGATATAATAAACCAAGTACGGAGCAGAGGGCCTTAAAAGCCAAAAGCTGGAGATTTATTTCCCTCCCCTGCCTGGTGAAACTGCCATCAACTTGCAATCCTATTCACTGAAATAGGTATATCTCTGTAAAATAAAAAAGTCTCAGCCTGCACAGTTAAATTGCACAGACAGAGCCATTGTGGCTAGCTTAGACAGTACACCTGAGATCAACAAACCACTTATTCAAGAGTAACCCCACTGAAGCACACAGGCTTCATCTAACACTGCTGTGGGCTTCATTTAACAAGCCTGCAGGATTTCAATGAAGCAACTCCAGAGTAACTGATTTGTGTATTGCAGACCCCTTGTCCTTGGCACTTTTGAAGTGAGTTGTACAGCAACGAAGAATCCACAGGGAACAAAGTATTGTAATCCTTCTATGTAGCCACATGGTGTCCTCTGTGCGTCACACACTGGGCTCAGGTAGCCAACCTTCCTCTGTAGTGGGAAAAGGTCTCCATTAAGAGAGGCTGTGTTAAATGACCAGAAGTCTAGAGTTCACTCAGCTCAACTGGATGGCATTTATTACTGTACCATACACATTTAAGTCACTCCTCTGGATTCCATTACACTAATTATTCTGCTTTGACAGGCTCTTATCTTGTAATCATATATCTAACCTGATTTGATCGCAACCCCATTTTCAAGGTACTGTGCTGGGTTAACAGTATGTCATAGAGAGAACAGATTCAATAGCATTTTGCACAGTTGCTCTGTTACACACATCCTAGGAGTACAAATATTAGAGATGGGAGAGAGCTGTGGGTCATCGATTCCACATCCTTGCCAATGCAGGAAGTAACTGTATATTTGCTACTGCTTTGTCCACTTTACTTTTTAAAGTGCTGTGTTAATGATGATTCAACCACTTTCCTTGGGAGACTATTGCTCATCCTAATAGGTCTTAATGCTACCTGAAATTATCTCTTTCTCAGCATCATCCCATCTGGTTTCAGCCCTTTCTACTACCATCAATAATTCATCTCCTGGATGGGTGTTGACTCCTTTCCAATATTTGCAGACTGTTATTAACCCCACTTAAGGACCGATTCTCAGAGTGTACGCGGGTATGTTTCTGGAGGGGATGAGGGAACAGCCTTGCCTGGGGCTTACCTGAGGTACTCGTAGAGTCCATACATGGGCAAGAAGTCGATGTCAGACAGGAACATGTATGGTGTGCTGATGTGCTTCATTGCCACGTTCCGCAGGAGGTTCACGGGGTAGAACTGGCCCTCCTTGTACACTATGTGGTAGCCAACATTGCGGCGGCTCATGAGGACCTCTGAGCCCTGGGCGTAGCGCAGAAACTGCTGGGCCTCTGCATCAGAAAGATAGAGCGCCAGGCTGATTGGTCCCTCCCAGTGTTTGCAAATAGCTTCGAGCATCTGGAGCCTGAATGCAGAAAGGGCAGAATCAGAAATGGGAATATGACAACTCTTAGGCTCTTCCTGACTTAGCCCCTGATCCTATGTTCAGCCTCATACATACAGACCCCCAGATGGGTGGGGCTCTACACAAGCACAATATCCTTGAGGATCTAGTTACAGGATTGGGGCTTTAGCATCTATGCTGAAAATTTATTTGTTTGTTTCTTCAATTTTTATCTTGCCCTTCCCCACAAAGGCTCAGCTTCACCGAAGACAAATTGCTAAGATTTTGTGGCCCCATCCAAGCAGTGGGTGGAAGGGGAAGAGATAAATTGGATCACAGTGGGCCTACCCTTCTATAAGGGTTCTAGGAGTGACAGGGAACTCCCCCAAATTGTGAGAGGGAGGGAAATTGTTATTTCATAAAACATGAAAAGACCGTGATGAATGCCCACAGACCAACAATCTCTAAAGGCACAACAATCTCTGAAGATGCTGCACCAACAGAAATGAGATCCTTGGATACGACAATGAGAACAGCTGTATAAAATTCTAAGACAGAGATAGATTTTGGAAGAGAGAGGTATGGACTATGGAAAGTGAAGAGCAAACACTTCAAAGTGGGCCAGCCTTTTAAAATACCACATAATACACCATTTAAGGATTGCTGTCCGAGCTGTTATGTTATTGGCTTTTAGAAAAAGATTTTATAGATACTTTAAAAAAAATATAAAAATGATGTACTAGAAATGACATTATTGATAAAAATGACACATTAAAAAAAACAAACCCATCCAACGTATTTCCATGAGCAGATCTAAATTAAATCATGTTTTGTCAAAGTCAGTGAAAAACTGTAGGCAATTTCTTGAGGGTCCATGCAGATTAAGATACAACTGTGAAAATTCGGCAGACAGTGGTTAACCCCCATTCACCACATCTTTAGTTAATATAAAGAGAAATAAGGATACATGGCACAGCATTACAGCAGGAATTTCATTCCAAATCAGCAAGGATAGACTCTGCAGAAAGATTGTCTCCTGTATCTTCCAAATCCTCATTGCTAGATCTTTCCCCATTAATATTTATATGAGACACCAGAAATTTTTTCTTCATCATGGTAATCAAAGAAAATAATAATCCTCCCCTCCTACTGTCTACCTAAGCTTTGCAGCAGAAAGAAATGAGGTGTTTCAACCAGCAAATATAAATTCTGATTTCAACATTAATAGCTTTTTCCTGTGGTTCTGAGTTTTCCTGATGACATCCAGAAAGATATAAAGCTTTCTCCCTAGATACCAGAGATTATTTTGCTAGTCTATACCTTGTGCATTATTTTCTTTTTATCTGTTATTGAAACAAAGGTTATTATCGAGGTGTGACATAAAGCTGAATTAGGGAGATCGATAAAAAAGATCTAAAAGGTACATGAAAGGCTTTAGGCAACTGACTTTAGGAATCATAAATAAAACATATGCTGCTGTTAAGCAACAGAGAAAAGTATATTTAGTTTCCTGCTCTGCAGCAGAAGCCAATTAAGAAGCACTCAGATTAAAGGAACACTTGCTTAAATGGGACAGTTGGTAGGGACCACATGCAGTCCAATGGGACTCTAAACAATGGGTGAAAGATATGCATATCTCATTCACACAGCACAATTGGCCATGCCTGCAAACCTGTTGATGGTAGTTAGGTGGGAATTATTTTTGGCTGCAATAAATTTCTCGCTGCAGGATGCTTCTATTCTAATATTGTGGGTACACTCCTCCATCATTGAAATCATTGGCTTAGCTTCCATTGGCTTTAATAGTAAAGGGCTGAACCCTATGTCTTCCTAAAAGATAAGTCCTAATTTCATCCTAAGTTACTGGGATAAGACAGGAATGACTGGGTACAATTTTATGACAAATGCCATTCAGGAGGTTGGATGAGATGTTCATTATGGTCTTTTTCAGGCCTTATAATCTATGGTGGTTATCCTCAAACCACTTACTCCAGAGTAGCCCTACTGACTTCAGAAAGCAGATGGAGGATTCCATCCTATGACTCCATAAAGTAAGGTGGCTAAATGAGACAAGGAATATTATTTATTTATTTCACACATTTCTAACCTGCCCATCCTGTCACAGGCAGCTCTGGGCAGCGCACAACATCAAATGTTAAAAGCATTAAAACAACTTTAAAATAAACAACAAAGGGAGGAATAAAAATCCTTCCCCCCCCCAACCCATTTCCCGCACCCTAACCATCCCCCCCCAAAAAAACCAGGCGGAACAGCCATGTCTTTAAACAGCGTCAAAACGAGGGGAGATCCAGGGCCAAACGGGCCTCCACTGGCAGGGAGTTCCACAGCCGTGGGGCGGCCACCAAAAAGGCCCTTTCCATCATGGTGCCCCAGCAGACTTGGGGGACCTCCAGGAAAGCACCCCCCAATGACTGCAGGGGCCGATCCAGAGCCCGGGGAGTGAGGCGGTCCCACAAATAGGCTGGGCCGAAGCTGTTTTACAGCTTTATAGGGGAGCACCAACACCTTGAATCGGACCCGGAAGACTACAGGTAGCCAGTGCAGAGACTGAAGAACTGGTGTAATATGTTTCCGGCGGCCCAATCTCACCAGGAGATGGGCCGCCGCTTTCTGCACCAGTTGCATTCTCTGTACCGTCACCAAAGGTAACCCCATGTAGAGCGCGTTACAGTAGTCGAGGTGATGAAGGCGTGGATGACGGTGGCCAGGTCAGAGTCCGAAACATACGGCCGAAGCCGATGCACCAGATGTAATTGGTGGAAGGCACTCCTTGCCTCCACCTGAGCATCCAAGTGGAGTTGCAAGTCAAGGAGCAGTCGCAGACTCCATACCTGGGGAACCAGCTGAGGGCAGACCCCATCAATGATGGGGACTGTTACCCCCGCTGCCTTACCCACCAACATCACCTCTGTCATATTAAAGGTTTATTTTTAAAATGGCTTTGTGTAATGCTTACAGTGGGAAGCAAATAATGAAGTAAACGTGAATAGCTGGATGGTCATTCTGTTGGTAACTTTGTCTCCAACGAGGCCAATGTCATTTGAGGGGCTGTTACTGTAATTTCATTCATATTGTTTTATTTTTATATTTTAAAGTATCCTTATGGCCAATTTTCCCCTTTGTAAACCATGACATGAGAATGACAGCTCTGAAAAACTCAGTCAGTGTCAATCATGGCTCTCTTTGTCTACACTGATGCAACTACATCAGATGTTGCCAGGCACCGCCTACTGAAAGCCTCATTTAGGCAATGCTTACAGAATCTCCTGTAGCAGCATGAGTAGATCCTGTAAGAGTTTATGGGCTCCGCCCCTCTCCTGCTCCTAAATCCCTTGGCTGAAGAGAATGAGGGGAGGTTGACTGTGGGCAGCTGTGGCTGGGAGGAGTAAGCTGACCAGTCGGGGAGAAAACCTCAAAGTTCATGGAGTGAAGGAAATGACCAGGGAAGCCTGGAGAATGGGCTTGTAATAAGAGGCATCTTTAAGATGGAGGAAGGACCTGTGATGAGATCCCTGGGCTGGTTGGGTTTATTAGACTTATTCGGTTTATGATTCTGCGAAGACTGAATCCACTGCTAAGCAGGAGCCCTGGGTGGAGTCCTGAATAAGAACTGATAATAAAGTGTCTATTGCTTGTGAAAACTGAGTCGAAGGTCAGTTTTGAGGAGAAATGGAAGCACAGACCTTGCAAAGTGAGAGCATGGAGCATTTCCCTACAGCTCCCTAGCCAGGATTCAGTCCTGTCATTAGCTACTGGCACAAGCAAACAGCCTTCAGATGAGAAAATACAATAGCAACAAATACAGCAAACAACTAACACCATGAAAATGGGCCTGTCCCCCTCCTCTCTCAACACCATTCTGTGCGGGTATCTATTTCTAGACACTGAAGTGCATCCTTGCCCTGCTCTGCCCTCAAGTCTCTACAATAATGATCTGTAAACCTATTGCCACAATCACATCAACCTCGGTCTCCGAAGGGTCTAGACAGGGAGACGTTGCAAGTTGTTGATGTGACCCTCTTTTACTTTGTGCTGTAGTTTGAAGGAACAAACACAAATGTATTCCATAGCATGTATTATGTGTGGATGAAAACAGACAAGACAGTAGCCCAGAATAGCCCCCTCTGGATGGGTGGCCACTAGATGTTTGCCCATGCCTACCATCTGCCCACCCTGCGGCCCATACTCACGATGTCAAACCAGAAAACATGGTGCCCACCATGTGGGCAAATGCTGACTGACATGGGATAACGTGTCTTTGTGCCCACCTCCCGTCTGTTAGGGTGCGCACTGCCTCCGCACGCGTGCAGGTCCATCAGGACTACAGAGTCCCAGGCGGAGTGCCTAGAACAGTCCAGGGAGCGACTGTGTCTTGGTGGTGGAGGTGGAGCAGGGCAGAGAGGAACGCCTGACCCTCTGTCTGGTTCACCATGTGGAACCTGAGAGTGGCAACTGTGTGGAGGTTCCCCAGAGAGACTTTATACTCCTGAGGGTAAATCTCTCATCTAACACCCTGTGTTCATATTTGTCTGTATCTGCAGCAATCTACACAAATATTTGTAAGTGCTATGAAAGAAATTTAATAAAGGCAGCTTGAAGAAGATACAAGAAAAAAAATTAAAGATACAAGAGAAAACAAAACAGTTAAATGCTTCTTTGGTAGGATATTATTTATTGATTTTAGTGGAAAAAAAGAGTATTTTCAACCCAAATCAATAAATTATAACAACACACCAGCAGACACCTAGAAAGACTTTTCATGCACAAGATCAGGAGGCTGTTCTTTCTGAATAAAAAAGCGTGCCTCTGTCTATCAATAAAATGTGGGTCCCGGTGAGGATCCAAAAAGAGAAACAGATGCTTAGGCTCCGCACCATTGCCAGCAAAACAGCATTGAGCTGCAGTTCCTTTGAATTAAATTCTGGAGGGGAAAACATACACACACTCACTGGCTTTACTAATTCATTGTGGCATTCGCTCAGGATCTGTTTTTTGTATTCAAGTTTTGCGAACACTTAAGAAATGTTTCTTAAATTAAAAATCAATAGGACAGACACTGGTGAGCACAGCGAAGCATGATTGAATGTGCAGGATGGTAGTGCTAAGGTGGTGGCTGACGGGGGCAGCTACTTTCATTAGCATGTGTGTTTATTTTTATAGCATTTGGTAAATGTTTAGACAGTCTGAATCCCTTGGATCCTCCCTGGAATAGCTCTGACCTCTCTAGGTAGTCACTGGAGGAACAGAGGTGTTGAGCATGTGTCACATTGCGTTCTCTCTCTGCTCCACTAAATTCAGCATTAGTTGCCTGTTTATATTAAAATGGTGCCTTCCCCCTCATGGAACAAACTCTGCTAGAAGCCAGAATGAGGCTGGGCTGAAGACTCAAACCTGGAGGCTATAGAGAAATGGAGGTTGACTGAGATAAAGTATTCTTCTTTGTGGCTGATTGTGAGTTGGGTTTCACTGTTGATTTTAAGGGTAATTTTTCAGTTCTTGAAAGGACTATATCCATCATGCAGTTGTTAAATTTCACTGGATGCTGTTAAGTCTCTAAATAAATAAGTAAATAACAATCTGCAGTCCTGCTTGCAGCAACACCTGCTACTCCAGTCACTAGCTTCTCACACTGGTCTGTCAATGTGCCTCAGTTAGTGGGAGGATTGCATAACACTTACCTGTACTGTTCCCAGCTCAAGATGCAGCTAGTTTATCAGGATCTGCCTCTCAAGGTCACAAAAATCACATTCTTCTCCATGCTAATGCACAACATTTTTTTTCCGGATTAATTTTTCCATTTTTTTTTTTATATAAACACTAAAAACTTAGCAATCCAAACCCAACAAAAATACATTACAGTTTACATATGCTCATGGGACTACAAATAAGTCTGAAAATTACATAATTCTATTGAAGCTATAAAACTCCACAATAATACTGAATAAACCAATCATGTTCAAAATAAGGGTTTGGGCAATAAACAACAACACACGTATATAGAGAGTGGGGAAAATGAAAGAAGGGAAGACGTAAGAAATTGTGTAAGGAGAGGATAAGGGTGTGTTTGTGTGGCAAGACAGAAAAAAGGTCTTGGAAATTCCAGGCAATTTGTTTGATTGTGTGTGAGTGTGTATTTATCCGAATGTGTTAAGAATGGGGTTCACATCTCTTCAAATTCATCAGTCTGCTCTCTGCAGCAAATAATGTATTTGTTCTTTGGCTGCCAACTTTGATAGGTCCACAACAGAGTGACATTACTGACATCCAGAGGAAAATCCATGGGGTATGTAACAGAGTACCAGTGCTAGCTTTTTGCGGGATGTGGCTTTTGGGGGCTGCAAGTCCTTGGTAAGCTTAAATGGCCGACCTGAGATGCAACAGAGAGTCAGCTAGGGAGAGACATTATACAAATTTGAACCAGTTACTTGGAAGAGGGCCAACCTCTGAGAAAGGACGTGCCTATGGAGGGAAGCTGAACTGAGCAAAGAGAAGGACTGAGTGAGAAACCCTTCTGCTAATATTTTGTGGGGGTTGATTGTGATCACTTTAGTTTGGGCTAAAGACTATTTAAGTTATAAGAAGTAATCAATAAATCAAAGATGAAGTGAGAGGAGCTAGAATAGTGGGTTTGTGTGGTTTGGACAGGAGAGACTGCAGAATTTCTACAGGGTCTTTAGTAGACATGAATTGTGTCTGACTTCTCTACAATGGAAACAGAAAGGCTTTCCTTACCTGTCCATTGAGAGCTGAGCCACCAACGTTACATCCGTGTTGTCTGGGGCAGGCTCATACTCATAGTGTAGGAAATACAAGTGAGTGCGATGGACGGTGAAGCGCTCTCGACGAAACTCATAGCAAAGGTCATCTTCGTCCAGCTCTGACAGCTGTTTTTGCAGCTGTAAACAAACACCAGACAAAAGGGTAAAGATTATATTTCATATGGAAAGCCACCATGGAGACTGAGCTCAACAGCTCAGAAATGAACCAGGAGACACAAATGGGGAGCAAAAAGTTGTGGCATTCTCCCAAGTTTCACCAAGCTCTCTTGAGCCACAAAATAAGATGTCAAAAGAAACCACTGAAAGTTGACTGGGCAGATATTTAGAGTATGATTGTCCCTAACTTTTCCTTGGTTGCTTTGACCATCAGTGTTAACAATGGGCTCAAATGAGCAGCTAAAATGCTTATCATGAGAAATTTCGCTGTAACAGGAACTGGGATTGATTTCCTGACCATTTCCCTATACCAATGCTGTTTCTTGATTCTCGCAGTACTGTGAAATATTGTCCCGAGTTCCCAACTTTCCACTCACCATGTACCATTCATTTACTACATTGCCAAGGATACTGTTGTTTCCATATTTCTGAGCCAATCGCTGTGCGAATAGCTCATTCCTTATCCTCTTCCGCAGTGCTCCTTAACCTCCACTCCAGTGCCTACAATCAGAATTGCTGTTCTACATTGTTCCCTTTACTTTGACCACTCTGCAACTGGATTGCAGATTAGTAAAGGAATCTGTGTACCAGCCAATGAGTGACAAGGAAGTACAAGGGGAAATGGAGGGTAATAAATGTGGCATTGCATGAGTATTACCTCTCAGGATTTGAAATGGACCACAAAGTGGTAAATGTCAAAGTGATAAACTGAGAAATGAAATGTTGGTTGAGACAGTACTAAGTAACCAAGAGGTTTTTAATTAGACCTAGGGCTGAGATGAGAGCAAGTGTTACCATTCTGCAGGGAAATACTGACCTTTTGGGAGTGCTTATGAGTGTTCATTAGTACTTTGTCAGTCTCTGGTGATTCCATGCTTATGTCATTGTTGATATTGGCGGCAGTGATTTTTCATCATTTCCTGTCAATTTCTTCACTTTCTGGTATTTTTGATATTTTCCATCACTTTCTGGCATTTTTTCAACATTTTTCATCAGTTTCTGGCATTTTTTGTCACCTTTCGTCACTTTCTGGGAATATTATGATAGTTCTACAGCACTTTTATATCAATTTCCAGCACTTTGCCAGCACGTTGCTGGCACTTTTGCATTTACACAGGCCCCGGGGGTGCTTGTGGGGTGAACATGGGGCTTGGGATTGGCCCTGGAGCAGCTCTATTCAACTTGTGAAAAATAAAGACAAACTATGAAAACACCATAAAAGATGGTAAGTTTCTGTGAATGAAGGTGAATGACCTATTTCTGATGGAAACAGTATTCACTGCGATGTGTCGTTTCAGGCCTAATTAGACTGAGATGATATTGGGAACTGGGATTCAATGCGATTTCTTAGCCAGAAACTTACTGGTTGACCTTGGGCCAGTCGCAATATTCTCTCAACCTAACCTACCTTACAGGGTGTTTGTGAGGATTAAAAGTTGTGTTTATTAGTTATATGTAAAGCACTCTGAGTGCCATGGCAGGGGGGTGGTATATAAAAATAAAGATTATTATTAAAGATTATTATTATGTCTTGGAGGGACAAGCAGATACCATTGCATTGATTTTCATTGGATTCTTGTGAACACTTTTTCTGCATAACCACTGTATGTTAAAAGACCTCGGTCTAAAATGTCAAACGTCACTTATGATTTTGGGTCCCTAACATAAGTCACCTTAAAAAAATCTGATTTTCAGAAGATGGCTGTTCAGACTTTTCTAAAAATCTGGGCACTTCAAGGTCTAGCTGACAAGAACAGATAAAGGTGCCCCCAAATGACTAGATGCTTTTGAAAATTTAGGTATTTTTTTTAAAAAATGATTCCAAGCTCAAAGCATAAATAAAAGTACAGCTAGGCCTGAAATAGTGATGAAACAAGCCAAAGAAAAAATCTTGCGATAAGTTTATGAGATTCGAGATTGGGGGGGGGGGGAGAACTCAGGTGCTCTCACCCCCCCATCTTGAGTTCTCGCGAATTCTCGAGAGAGGGCAGGGGGGCCGGTAGGGGCTCTGGAGGTGAGCAGGGGACAAAGACAAGCCTCCTGAGCACCCGCCTGGGAGGGGAGGGAAAGTTTGGATGTGGGGTTGGGAGGGTTTACTTACTTCCGGGGTCTGTCTCAGGGTATGTGTCCTGACCCCCGCTCTGCTTTCTCGGCTATTCTTTTAAATAAATAAATAAATAATAGAGCTTAAGCATGCGCAGAGTGCGGCTCAACCCTGGATGTCCTTTTCAGAGATGGCACCCGCAGTGGCCAGGCATGAGCAGTAGGGCTGAAATTCTGATTCCAAAATTTTTCAAATTCCACCAAAATTGGCCATTTTCTTTCTAAACATTTTTTTCGCAAAAAGAAAAATAGCTTTTTGTTTCAGCTATATGGCTGAAATTTTGTTTCCAATTTTTTTTTATTTCTGTAAAAACTGGCCATTTTGTTTCTGCAATTTTTTTTGCAAAAAGGAAAATAACCTTTTGTTTCAGTCCTAATGCAGAATAGCTGCTTGGCCCTGCAGGTGCCATCTTTGAAAAGGACACCCAGGACCAAGCAGCGCTCTGTGCATGCTTGAGCTCTGTCCCCACTTCCCCTTTTTAAAAGAAGAGCCAGGAAGCGGCCCAGTGGTGGCGCAAAGCAGAGCGGGGGTCAGGACCCCCCCCCGGAACAGACACCAGAGGTAAGTAAACACTGAATGACCCCCCTCTAGGCCCCCAACCCTACACCCGAACTTTCCCTTCCCCCCCAGGTGGGGAGGCCGAAGGGGCACCGGAGGTACTCAGGGGGCTTGTCTTTGCCCCCTGCTTGCCTATGCCCCCCTGCTACTCCCCTGTGACTACAGCCCCACCCCCACCCCTCGAATTCTCACCAGCTCTCGGCGAGAAGGGAGGGGTTCTCGGTTCAGCTCGTCTCGAGACGGGAAACACCCTTCCCTTCTCGCCGAGAACTGGAGAGAACATTGAGGCAAGTTTCAGCCCTAGCCTGAAATGACAAATGGTGATTTATTTATTTTAAAAATTTATACCCCGCCCCTCCTGCCATGCAGCCCGGGGTGGCTTCCAACATATTTAAAATACAGTCCAAAGAAACATTAAAACTCTCATAAATATTATAAAATATTAAAACAGGACTAAATTCCAGTATAACAGGTAGGTGGGGGAGCTAAAATACCCCTCCCTACCTCTCCCTCCCAAAGGCCTGGGCGAACAGCCAGGTCTTACAACTTCGCCGAATGTTAACAGGCTAGGGGCCAGGCGAGCTTCCTCCGGAAGGGAGTTCCAAAGCTGTGGCCCAATTACCGAGAATGCCCTCTCCATCGTGGCCCCCTGCTTGATGCGGGGGACCTCCAGGAAGGCACCCCCGGCGGACCGCAGAAGCCGCTCTCGGGTGCAGAGGGCGAGGCGGTCCCTGACGTATAAGGGGCCCAGACCGTGTAGGGCTTTATAGATCATTACCAAAACCTTGAACTTGGCTCGGCACGCTATCGGCAGCCAGTGCAGAGCTCGGAGCACAGGTGTAATATGCTCCCGACGGCCCGTCCCCGTAAGGAGGCGAGCCGCCGCATTCTGCACTAGCTGCAGCCTCCGAACCAAGCACAAGGGAAGCCCCACGTACAGCGTGTTACAGTAGTCGAGCCTCGAGGTGATGAAGGCATGGATGAGGGAGGCTAGGTCCGGGCTGGAGACATACGGACACAGCCTACGTACCAGATACAGCTGGCGGAAGGCAGCCTTAACGACTGCCTTCACCTGCCACTCCAGACGGAGGTCCACATCCAGTATCACCCCCAGACTCCGAACCTGCTGAGCTATAGGAGGGTGAACCCCCCCAACCAGGGGGGCCACCACTCCCTTTGCTCTCCCCACCAACATCACCTCCGTCTTATCGGGGTTGAGCTTCAGTCTGCTCAGCCGCATCCACTCCGCCACGGCCTCCAAACATTGGGATAGCAACGAGATAGCAGGGTCTGGGTCAGTAGAAAAGGAGAGGTACAGCTGAGTATCATCAGCATACTGGTGACATCGCACCCCGAACCCTCTCACGACCTCCCCCAAGGGCTGCATATAGATATTAAACAACAACGGAGACAAGATCGATCCCTGCGGAACGCCACACGGTAAAGCGCGGGGGCACGATGTTTCCTCCCCCAGCACCACCCGTTGGCTCCTCCCCGAGAGGAATGAGCGGAACCATTCAAGAACGGTCCCGCCCAGACCCCCCAGGTCACGCAGCCGTCTCAGCAGCAGCCCATGGTCCACGGTGTCAAAAGCGGCCGAGAGATCTAGCAGGATGAGAAATGTCGAACATCCTGCATCCATCTCCCGGCGGAGGTCGTCTACCAAGGCCACCAACGCCGTCTCGGTGCCATAGCCGGGGCGGAACCCAGATTGAAAAGGGTCTAGAAAACCGATGCTATCCAGATGCACCTGGAGCTGGAGTGCCACCGCCCGCTCAATAACCTTCCCTAAAAAGGGAAGGTTAGAGACAGGTCGGTAAGTGGCGAGCGCATCCACGTCCAGAGGTGGTTTTTTCAGCAGGGGGCACACCACAGCCTCCTCGAGGCAAGGCGGCAACCTCCCCTGCTGCAGGGACGCATTCACCACCTTCGCCAGCACCGTCCCCAATGTCTCCCTGGAAGCTTTTACTAACCAGGACGGGCACGGATCAAGTTCACAACACGTGGCCCTCACAGACCCCAGGACATCCACCATGATGAAGGCTGTTTCCATCAAAAATAGGTCATTCATCTTCATTCGCGCGATGTGGAAACTTACTAACTTTTCCACTGTTTTTGCCATTTGTTATTATTTTTCATGAGCTGAACAAAGCTGCAATGGAGCTGATCCCAAGCCTGGTTTGTGCTCTGTGCGCACCCCCCAGGGATGCCAGGAAATTGCCAGAAATTGCTGCAAAAGTGCCATGAAACTGCCACAGAGGTCCCCCAAAAGTGATGGAAAGTGATGAAAAATGCCAGAAATTGATGAAATTGATGGGAAATCACAGGCATTGATACGGTCAATAGTGGAAGCACAGTATCTCTGGAGACTGATGAAGTACCAATGAACACGTGTAAATGCTCCTGAAAGGTCACTATTTAGGTAAATACCGATCTTTCGGTCGGTATGGGAACACTTGCTCTTGTCCCAGTCCTAATTACAGCCTGTAAATAAAAGTACCCATTTGCTAAGCACTATGAGGCAGTTCACTTCTGTTCCTACTTCAAATTATTTGGAAATCTATTAGCAGAATTGCTAACATGAATATTTAAACTATATTAATTTGTTAAAAGCTAAGGAGTTTTCCTTAATGGACACATTCTATAGAGATAATAAGGATGAAATCAGTATGGGCATATAAATTAAATAGGGTTCCATGAGAATTACTCAAAAAAGCAAGTTAATAAAGGAATGATAGATTCTCTCTTGTGACTGAGACAAAGTAGTTCAGATAATGGATATTTTTTATTGAACCAACTTTTGTTGAAGAGAGCTTGCATACTCCCACCAACAGAAGTTGGTCCAATAAAAGATAGCATATGAATTACTTTGCCTCACCCTTTTACATCTAGGATCAAGACACTAACCACACATTCTCTAGACTCTCTCTAGGATTTTCCTCATAAAGTAGTCTATCAAAGGGACAGAACACTCAACTAAATTTTATAGGATGATTAAAAACATCTATAGAAGAATGATCAGTATATTTATTCTACAAGGCTTTCCTGGAATAGCTTAACTAAACCATATGCCACCTTAAAATGGATACTACCTTGCAGGAAGCACATTTTGGCTTGAAAAACATTTCTATTGGAAAAATAAAATAAATCCCATCCTATCCCACTTAAAAACATTACCAAAGGGTTATTTTTTGTGCAGCAGGTTTTTTTTTTGTTTTTTTTTTAAAAGCTAGGAATTCTCTCTGCTGGCTGTGTTTGTAGCTAAGTGTTGCATTCTGAGCAGTAACGTAACAGCTGATGTAAATGCTAAAGCACTGAGCCAAATGTTTCTCCACTGTCCAGTGCAGTAAGTGTACATTCCATTTTATACATCAATTTTTCATCTTCTTTACATTTAGGGCTCATTTCTGCTGGTGCTCATGCCCTGGCCCCACCCACTGCCACACCCTTTCTACCAGACAAAGGGTGTGGCATACATGGGAGGGGAATCCAAGTACTGTACTCAGTGATGCTCCATCCTTTCCTCCCAGCTGTACTATCCTTGGCATCACTGGCTGTATTGAGATTTTACAATCTGATACAAAGTCTGATGAAATCAATGAAAAGACTACCGATGAATTTAATTGGCTTTGGACCAGGCCCTAAAGTCTTTTGCTCTACTAACACATTAAGCTGAGGCTCTCAAACCTTATGGATAAGTGGACTACTGCCAAAGTTTCTTGTGACCACCATGTAGGCTTATTGCAGCAGCATGCTAGGCAGCTTGGGTCTTCACTGGTACTGTGTCCTTTCCAGTGGCAGGACATGTGCATCATGAGCATCCCTGGGTTCCCCGCCTGCCCCCCACAATATTTCTTTAGTGCCAAAGGGGATTGAACCTACTTTACAGTAGGCTGTGGATAATGTACCATGGCCTTATAGTCCACCAGCAATCAATGGGACCATAGTGGGCACCCTTGTATTAACTGAACATCTCTCTCAAGAAAGACTACTTTTTGAAAGACTAGAGTTCAAAGCCATCACTCATTAAATGGGCAAAACGCACAGTAAAACAGAAACTCTTTTAGGTTTTGTTGCCATCCTAAGTACTCTACAAACCACTATTCAGATGAGACTCTCTAACAGGGAGCAGTCCTGTGTGGCTGCTTCCTCTTTAAGAGGGGGCTGAGGGCACCAGCCAGAGGGCTGTGTGCATGTGCATGGGTCTGGGGGAAGCTAGACCATGCCAGCCTGTGATAAAACAGGCTTGGTCCTAAGGTGCCAGAGTAGGCAGGACACTGGCCCTTTAAGGGCAGTAGTGCTGTGCTGTGGGCCATGCCCACTCTGGCTACATAAGGGGTTGCAAGGCAGAGAGGACAGCAGTCTCTGTTAGGGAGCTGAAGGAACAACATCTCCATGAAGAAGCCTGCCCACTCTATGCTCTCCAAGGTGCTGAAGGATGGAGAACCAGATGGACACAGGCAAGTGGGAGAGGCTGTGCCCAGGAGGGAGCGTCTTGCTTGGGGAAGGCTTGGCCAGAGCCTGGGGCTTTGAGGCTTTGCTGGATGGACTTTGGGGGTTGATATTGTGGTGCTGCAGAGCTTGCAAGAGACTGACCTGGGCCTGCAGGGTGGAGGCGACTGAACCGGCAGCCCCAGGGACTGTGTACACTGAAATTTAATAAAGACTGTGAACTGGATACCCTCTGGACTGTGTGTTGAGTCCTATAGGAGGGTGCCTCCTTCTTCAGAGGGGGATTCAGCCGAGGCTCGAGTTGAATAGACGTGGCAGTGGGGTGAGCTAATTCCGTAGACACCCCAGCGTCCCCGGGTGGCCCTGGGAAGACCCCCTGTTATAGACTCCTTTACTGAATTTCTCCAAACCATGTTCATATGGGTCACTAGAAAAACTGGCAGTAATCCTTAGATGAAATAGAGTATCCTAATTTGATTTCTTTTCCTCCCTTGGGGGACAAAAAGACATTATTATCCTCTTATCGGAATTGTTCATCAGCTTGACGGTTAAATGGTTAAAACAGCTGTGGCAGAGCATTACTTATAGATACCACAGTCACTGCTTTCTTTCTTTCTTTCTTTCAAACAAATAACCAAGCTATAAGTTTGTAATTGCACAGCAGCCATTATCCAGGCAGTCACTGAGCGATTATCAGATTACTTCAGGGTTCTAAACTAAAAGGATATAAAGACTTAATTATGAGTTACAGAATAACATTTTGGGCTAAATTATGGCTTTGAGCACTGCAGAGCAATAGGGGTGGAAAAGAGCATATTGTATACCCCCATATTGGAACAGTGGAATTCAGAATGCCAGTGGGGGTGTGGGTGAAGAAAGCAAAGTGAGAAGTCCTGCTACACTAGTAGGGAAGGTGTATTCCCTGCATTTACCAATGCATGGGCAGTGGGGTGATGGCTTTGTTCCTGTTCAGCCATCTCTGTCTTGGCTAATAGTACTACAGGGCTCTTAATGGCCTACTTTGCATTCCTCAACACTAGAGTCCCAAACTGGCAGCTTCCAGCTCTGATATCCTGGATGATTGGATCCTATGGGCTGCTTGGGTCACCTCCTCTCTCTAGGTCATAATGTGGTTCCTAATATTAGTCATTAAAAAGGAATCCATATTTATGTAGTTATCACCATGCATTTGTAATGTGGCTGCCCTGTAATTACCAGGTAATACATTACCAGGAAAGCAACAGCTCCTTTGTGGAAATGCACTCATATTACACATCTACAAAAAGAAAGGGTTATAATGAAATCCTGGCAGATCTAGACAAACAGCCTTCACTAAAACTTAGTGCACAGTCAAAGGGTGGATCTGCTTCGGACAGAAGCTGGCATTCCCATTATGTACACCTCCACTCTGCTTATAACAACAATAATCTTTATGTAACAGACTCTTTAGCCCTGCAGTGACAGCTGTTTTTTCCCCAGCTGGAAACATCTGGGCAGGATGAATATTCCCTGCTCCTGACAAAATCCCCTGCATGAAGGCTATTTGCCACTGACTATGTGGAGAATACTATCTCAAGGGCAGAATCCTACCGTTTAAAAGCCGTGTTCTTTTCACCCTGTGCAGAGCAGCTATTCTCTGGGGAGACACTCTGGTTGGAGGCATCAAACGCTTTCATTAGCGTCTGAATGTTACATGCCTCGGAAATGAAAATGGCAGCAAGTGGAGGGAGCATGAGATGCAAGACACAAAACGAAGAGACAGATATATCCAAAAATAAAATGCATTTGCTAAATTATTTCTCTGGGCAGCAAGCTGTGGCATGTGAGCTGACTTCAGCTCAGGGAAAGTTGCCTTTGAGGCAGGGCTGGACTGACAGGCACAAGCAAGCACAAGACAGTATCTTTTAAGCTGCTCACTGAACTTGACCATAAATCCCCTTAATTTACCAGAGCTAGTTGTCTATCCCGGGTATTTAAAGCACACAGAGTACTGTTTGCTATCCATGTAATACACTGAAGAGCCAGGTGATAAACTGCATGTACAATGCACCTTTGACTGCTGAACCCATGCTCTGCCCATTTCAGTTCAACTCGGAGCAATTTCAAAGAGCTGCCCTTTAAAAAAATAAAGGACGTGCTACAGAGATATTCACCTCTTTCAGTTAAAAGGGGGATTTGACCCTAAATGATATTGGTCCAATGTCCATGGGTGTTAATTTTCCATCTTGGAGCAGGGATTATTTTTGGAAACCAATGTTAAATGACTATTTATACTAAAGACACCTGTTGTAACCTGAGGACACTACACAGACACATGGGTCAGCCCACATGAAGTCTCTTTTTATGAGAAAGATTAACCATGTGGTTTAAACGTTGTCATAACAATTTATTTTTTATAACCTGGCTTTTATCAAGGGAAATACATTAAAATTCACCAGCCCTCTCACAAAAGGTATTATTATTACCACTTTCCAGCACAGTGTGGGTGCGTGTGTGTGTATACAGTCATAAATGAGGGTCTAATTCAGACCCAAGAATTATAAAAACTGCAATACTCCATCTAGCTATGTGTGCCATCTCTGGCAGTAGTCAGCACTACTAAACTCAAGTCATATGTGATGTGATCCATTTCCTGCTGATCACGCCTGGCAGTCTGAGGTTTCTTTCTCAGAACCACTTTGGCACATAGCCATGCATGGACCTACCCTCTATGAACTTATCAATGAGTTTAAGGTGTCATTCCCTACCTCAGTACTCTAGATGTATCAATCAGTGTAGCTTTCTGAAAGAGTGAGAGCTAAATTATGGCAGTGCAAAAAAAGGCTACTGGCATGACGTATGTCAAAGCAAAGACATATGAGGCAACACATTAGTATTGTCATAAATAGGAATAGTAATACACCACTACAATGACTACTCCATTGTTTTCGGATGGTTCCTCGGATGCCCAGTAAAGAACCACGATACCACTGTAATAGGCATTGTACGAACATGAAACAAAGTATGCATGCATCATTGTTCATAAATAAAATGTTAGACTTTCTATGTTGGTTAAAAATAGGTCTCAGCACGTTTATTTGAATTTTTGACATCAAGTCATTTTAAAAAACTTCTGAATGGACAAAAAAATGTAAAAGGGTGTTTTTTAATAACCATTAAAATTAGTCATAAAGTCAATAGACCCAAAGACTATTGAAGTCAGCAAGAGCCTTTCTATTGATTGCAATGGACTTTGGATCAGGCTCTGAATCTCATACGTGTAGGTTGACCCATTAAACCTCAAAGTTTAAAAGAATTCTCCACTTGGCAGGCATTCCTTATGAGAAACTGCCTGCAGAAAGGAGCTTTTATGGGAAAGTTAAGAGGTTGGGTGAATGTGTCTGTGAGCCAAAATTGGTCTTACAGTGGAAATTATATCTTGCCTTGCAGCTTTCACTGTGGAGTCACAGCAGTACACTAAACACACTGCGGAAGAATTTGGAGCTTTACAAGTAGGCCCTTTGGTATAAAAGGCTGGATGTAAACATTAAAAGACAATAGAAATCTCATAAATAAGAGATTATTGTGTGCTTTGCTTTTATGGATTTCACTGAAAATGTACTTCCTGCATTAAAAAGGGAGAGGAGGAGGGAAGGGGGAAGGAGCATGAAACACGAGTGGGATGGAATGAATAATGGCTTGATCCAAAGCCCACTGAAGCTCCTGGGAGCATTTCCATATAAACGTCAATCGCTGTATCTTCTATCAATATGTTTCAGGAAAGGCAGGGAGGTGACGTGGCAGAAATCTGTACAGGAAAGCATGTTCACACTGGTTACATTTTTAGTGCATGTGAAAATGAATAAGTGGCATTGTCTGCATTTTGCATATCATCATCAATCATCATCATCATCTTTCGATTTATATCCTGCCCAATCTATATGGCATCTGGACAGCTTACAACATATTAATAAAATACAAGTAAAACAAATAAACCCCATCCCAGTCCCTCTGCTCTGCTACTCACTCCCACTCTCATGCCTCTCACACGAGAGTCCCCACCCCACTCCCCTGTCCCTCACCGGGGAAGACAACATGCCCCACCAAACCTGTATACTGTGGTCATCTTCCCACATAGGAAGATGCACTTTCAGTTTTTCCAACTAGAGGCTCCATATAGACCATGTACATCAGTTTTGTCCTGCAACCTCCCATTTTATCCCACTGTCGTGTCCCTTCCCAACCCTTATTTGTTCTACTACTGGTTGTACTGAAAGAAATGTAAGTTTCCTTGATACAAGGAATTTCTCTCTCTCCTCTGCATGAAACAAACAAAAAAAGGACTGAATTTCCAATTCCTCTGTTTTCATTCAGCAATTTGTAATCTAAGCGACACAGCAGAGGCAGTCACCAATGAACATGTCCACCATCTCAGCTTCAAAGTCCACAATGGCTGGTTCTTGGGATTTTATTTCCTTTGAAAATCACCACCATCTGTGCACATGTCGCAGCTGTAATGACCTCTTCCTGCAAGCTGGGAGGATCTAGACTGGAGTTCATTCCAGACTGTTAAGCTTGCTCTCTGCTTGCATACTCTGTTTGCACACTTGATATACTTGAAAGGAATAGGTGATAGCAACTTTCCATGGTAGTGACTTGCCACTCCAAAAATGCAATATTAAATGGCCTTGCCTTCTAATGTTTGTGCCCTGCCAGTGGAACAGGGTTGTTTTTAGAGAGGCAAGACTGCAGCCAATGCACAGAAATCTCTGCTGACTTTAAGGATGTGACCTCATCTGAATGTGATGCTGTACATCTTTAGAGAGTGCACAGTCACATTCCAGCCTGTATTCAAAGGAAGCGAAGGATGTCACTGCATGCATACTCTGTTATGCTTCCAGTCAAAAATGAACAAGCTGTATTTGTGAATGACTATTACATGAAAGTATATCATCTACTATAAATGGAAAGAAGGCTTAAAGTACGCATGCACAGACAAGTAATATGTTTTTCACTATGATCTAAATCAGTGGTGTCTAACTTTTATCATCCTTACCAATTCCTATACTTCTGGCTTTGAAGCCTGATTTTACAGGTTTCAGCTCCCAGCTGCAAAGATGTACCTCTTTGGTTGATCCGACTGTATCTCTCCCCATTCACTCACATATATTCTGCTAACTTCATCGGAGGACGTATTGCTTGAAATCCTCAACTCTAAATAACCTTGTAGTTTGATACGGCTGGAGCTCCATTACTGATTTGGTTAAGGCTGTGTTCAGACGTGACATTGTCAGTAAGGGGTAAGCCACTATGTAGTCTAAATCAGGCATGGGCAAACTGTGACTTAGGAACCATATGCAGATCTTGGCCAGATCAAGTACAGCTCTTGGCCAGGCCCCATTCCAGGCACCACACTCCCCTATTGGTGTCCTGTGTCTTAGTCCCCTGCACTCTTGTTTCAGCAGAAGAATCACAGCTTTTCCTCAGAATCTCAATAGCCAGGACCACAGAGCAACAGTTCCACCAGCCAGCGATGAAGCAGGAGAGGTTCAGCCTAGGAGATGCTTCAAAGGAGCATGTGCATGTCTTGTGGCTCTTGGCTAGAAGATGATTTTGGTATCCAGTAGGGATGTGCGAACAGAATGCGGTTTGAATGTTCGGCCGTTTGGTTCGAAAACCGAGTTCGAGTTCGGTTGTTCAACTCGGAGGAGTTCGGTTTGGTCGAACATTCGAAACAGCGCTATCAGTACCGATATTGATACCAAATTTGAAGATCTTTTTTTGGTATCAGTATCATTTGGCCCTGAGATCACCACTGGTACCAGGAAGTCTGCTCCTCAGCTGCCTCCTCCTTCCAGTCATGTTTTTTCCACTCGAATGGGCCTTCCAGTCATGTTTTTTCCCGCCCCTGAACTCATCCGAACTCACCCGAACATGACCGAACTGTTCGGTCATTTTCGAGTTCAGTTCGAACGTTCGGTTCGGTCGTTCGAACAGACTGAGTTCGGTCCGAACTCCGAACATCCGAACCACGTTTGCACATCCCTAGTATCCAGCTCTTGGGGTTCAGAACTTTGGTCACCCCTAGTTTGCTCACAGTGTTCTAACATGAGTCTGCTTTCTGGGGTAGTAAGTGAACAGCCCCCCATAGCATCAGTAACTACACAGTAGTACCTCTTACTATTATTATACCTCCTCATGCCTCACTGAAATGCTCCAATGCTAGTTCATAGTAGCTCTCAAGCTGTTACACAGAGTAGCATCATGGCCGAACACACCATTAGATAACTAAACACATGGCTCCATGGACCCACATTCAGTTCTCTTAAGAGCAGCATGTCGCCAAGGATCTTTCAATAAACACAATCAAATAGGAAAGGTCAGTCTGCATACCAATTACAAATAGGGAATGATTCTCATTTAAAAGAAGAGGCAGGGTAAGCAAGACTTCCGACTTGCTACCAAAGAGGTGTAAAGAGACTCCAGTGTAACTGGGAATCAGGATCACAGTATAGAACTATTTAGCTTAATTAGATATTTTCCAGTTATTTGCATTTAGAACAAGTTAATTACAAACTAAACTGTAAATACAATGCCACTACAAGTATTAAATGACGGTACTGTAACAGTTTGCCTACTGGAATGAGACCATGAGAGTGGATGCTGACAAAAGCAGATTGCAGGCGACAGACACAAGTCACCTATCTTGTAAATGATCACAATCAGGTTGAGCTCTCTCAAGTCTTAGAACAGACAGAACTGGATTTAAGAACTGGTCCACTGCTCCCCAGTGTAAGAAGAAACAACTGCTTTGAATTTTACTGGAACTGTGCAGTACAATACCAACAATACCAGCAACAGAATCGAGATAAGAGACAGAACCACAAATGTTCCTCAATAAATACTCAAATAAAAGTTTCAAGAGAAACAACATGACAACAATTGCCTCTGCCCCCCATGACCATGCGAGTGGGCTGTGGGAGCAGGTGGCTTTGCCTCTTCCCATAGAAGAAGGTGGGTTGTGCCTGCAGACAGGCAGGCTGAGAGTCAGCTCCATGCAGCAAATCCTGAGTGGGGGCTCAGCTGGGTGCAAAAGCAAGTCTTGTGAGGTGAGAGCCTGTGGGTGCCATTTTAGGTGCCTCAGGCATCTGCAGCACTTATGCTGTGGAGCTTGAGAGGAGAGGAAGCCCACCCATTCCCTTTATACGACACTGTGGGTGGAGCTGCTCATCTGTTTATAGGGGCACGAAAGGCATTTTTTCTGCTGGGTTAAAATTGTCTAGGGACCCGGTGGTTTTTCACCTTCCTCACAGTGCATTGATTCAAGATTTGGCCAATTGTTTGTGGGGATATGGTGTGGTGAAGAATAATTGTCACACTCTTTGCAGGGGTTCAGCTAGTTGTTTTTTTAGATGAGTTCAATTTAATGGGTCTGTATTGAAGCATCTCCTTACAAGATGACTAATTCATGAGGAAGGAGCTATAGAAGGAAGCCAGCAACCCAGGGGGATGGGTGACTTAAACAGACAGGGACTAGATGCGGTCCCGATAAATCCCCTCCTCACCTGCTTCAGGTCACCAGAGTGGATCAATACCCCAAAAGGGGGCCGTGTGGCCATGGGTGAAGGTGACCTAGCCATTGAATTTGTTCAAGGGCATGCATGGGAGTATACCAGGCTGCCCTCACTTGTTAGTTAGACTGTTAACTAGGGGTGGGACTACCGGATCATCCAGTATCCGATACTGCCGGGTTTTGGGTGTACCGGCAATATCGGATTGTTCCGGTATTTGGCATTCTGGTACCGGATCCCCCGTACTGGATTTTTTTTACATTGCGGCCATTCAAATGAATGGCCGCAATGTAAAAAAACAAACCCAAACACTTTCCCTCCTCAGTCCAGGCTGCGCGGGTGGAAGGGGGGACACCCCCCCAACCAGCCTGTATTAAAAAAAAAAAGTTTCCCCCTAAGTCCCTGGTGTGGGCTCCGGGCCGGCGGCGACGAATCAGAGCCCGCACCAGCCAGCAGGTAAGTGTACCGGTAGTACTGATCCCTGGGGTGGGGGGTGGTTTAACACCCCCCCCC
>QEPC01011082.1:820405-838216 GCA_003113815.1 Sphenodon punctatus | reverse complement strand
TAAAAAAAACTTTTATGCGGGGGCTTTAAGTTTTTTTTACATTGCAGCCATTTTTAAATGGCTGCAATGCAAAAAAAATCCGGTACCCCGAAATCCGGTACCCGGTCCGGATTACCGGGTCAAATCCGATAATGCCGGTACGCCCGATACCGGCATTATCGGATACCGGATTCTACCGGTTTCCCACCCCTAGTAATCGCCTCCTAGGACTGAAGGTAGAAAGGCAGTTGCCGGTACTTACAGGCTCCTTCTAATCACTCATGCAGGTAGCAACAAGTGAGGCACATGTCTTAGCTGGCTCCCTGCCAGCAGCGTGCTGCAGTTTCAAAAGAGAAAGCCAGAGAGAGAGAGGAAGGGGTGTGTCCTGGCTTTTTAAGCTCAACCCCTCCTCCCCTTTGGGAATCGCCCCCAGGTAGGGGTTTCTCCAATCCAGGTGAACTGCCTGAGCCCTCTGACCTGTGATGTCACTTAGGTGCGACACCATGGCATTCACCTTGAGATACTGATCCCTGTCCTTGGCTTTTGGAGCATGCCCAGAACACTTGTCCTGTGACCTTGCTTTTGTCCAGGCCCTTGGGGGGTGGGGGGGAGAGTATTTGATAGGGTGTAGCAGAGTGTTTGTCTAGGGTACTCTGGTAGGGAAACAGGGGCATTTTGCCACACAGCCTATGAGCCTGAACAGTTCTTACCCTATGGGTACATTTTCTAAATGACTTAGGATCCAGTCCCATATGCTCAGCACTGTACAAGATACAAAACACCGACAGGCCTTGCCCCAAAGATCTGACAGAATCTAAACAAAACAGATACAGAGTAGACAGATCTTACTGAGAATTCCAGTGGATGTGGTATCTCGGTTGCTTTGGTAACCTGCTATAAAATTACTGACTGACTTCGTTGTGGGGACCAAGGAAGACATTAGTCTCTAAAGAAGAAGGGAAGTGGATAACTCCTCCAAAGTTATGAAATGTGCAACCTCAACTCTGCCTGCTTCTGCGTATGCATTATGATACAGACTTCAATGGAATTTAAGAATCTCGCGAGATTCTCGAAAACCCTAGCAAGATCTTGCAAGATCTCACTGGGGTTGCGAGAATCTCGCAAGATCTCATTTCAGCTCTAGTTACAATGTAGTTTATTAATTACTATAACAGTTTCTGATGGCTCCAATTCAGCAAAGTTACGTGTATGCTTAATTCTTTTGTTAAGAGCCTATGTAATGTAGCATTTGCCATGTATTTAATATGGTAATTTAGTTTTCTATTGAAGATAGATTCATAAGATGAAATCTTGTTTTCAATTAACTAAAGTCAATAAGTGAAATGTCATTGATTTCAGTGGAGCCACGATTTCACTCACACATTCAAAAATGTTAAGTTTAGAATAGACTATTATGACAATCTCATTTGATTTTTTTCATAAAACAAGCTATAGAATTTCACCCATTCATTCCTACATTGAGCCCATATACTCATGCTCTTTTAGTAAGTTGCCAAATAAAGATCAGAGGCTATTTTTTCTTCAGCTCTCAGCAGGCCAAATACATCTTTGAACAGCAATTTATTACAATAGAATCAGACAAATCGTATCTTGAAGAAATGCATATACAATTAAGATACCTCCATATATCTACTTAATGAGGCAGCATGGCTAACTTGTATTTTTCATGTGAGCTATCAACAAACTGTCCTGAAGTTCAAATATTGCTTTCATTGAGGATTTCAAAGACAGTGAAACTGAAGCGCTCGTTTTATGTAAGAATTTGTCACTACTGATTTTAAAGTTATCAATATATTTCTAAGTGAACACATAAATAACTGAATTTTCCTCACAGAGACATAAAAATGTACAGCATCTTTTTCTAAATACTATATATGACAATAATGAATAGTTACATTATCTTTCCATTCTAATTATTTAAGGACCACTGATGCCTATGTTCATTAGGCAACTAGAATAAATTTACCTCTTGCAGGAAACCATCAAAAAGTCTATAAGTTAGTTAAATTTCACTGCGTCCTATTTTGCAGACTTGCAGGTCTTGTGCTGGCCCTATGCGCAAGGATGATTTTCACTCCTAAAGAGTTACTATTGTAATTTGTTTCTAAATCCTTTTGTCTAAATAGTTTCAACATCTAAAACAGTTTGGCTAAATGCAAGGAATGATGCTACCCTTTTTAAGGTATCAGGCTTTCTCACCCTTGACTGAGCCTTCGAGAGAACTGATGAAAAACAACCACTTTTAATTTTTGTTAACTTTAACTGTATTAAAAGTTCAGATCTTAGAATTTCATGCAAACCGAACACCTGGTTAATCATCATTAAACAACTTGGCACTATCCAAATCTCTGCTAATATCATCCCATTTTCTCAGCAGCTATTAGCATTTGCTAAAATCAAACTCATTCAGTTTCCTGAAATATAATACAACTATATTGTCGGCACTGTGATGATAGTTTATATGTATGCAGCACAGGGAATTGCAGCTAACTCAGTGGGATGGAGGGCAAAAGAGGATGTTAGAGTGTGGTAGGACAGGGAAAGGAAATGATGTAAAGACAAATTCATACTCATGCAAAATACACCACGAGTCCATTAGCATCTTCAGTTTATAGGTTCTGGACTGAATATACATACACATGGTAAAGTTCAAGGATTTTAGACTGCCTGTTTTGAGGACAAGGATCTGAACTAATCTTCCTGTTTCAACTAGTTGTTCCAGAAAGATGAAATATTTTAAAGATGATGTTGAAACCACATTGCCAGTGAGTGATTTCAGAAGTGACGTGGTGAATGTCCACCACAGTCAACCAAAGTCAAACGCGGGGGGTGGTGAAAGTGCCGTACATGTCTGTTTGCTCGCATCCAGATGTTCACCACCGTCAAACGCGGCCCGGGGTGAAGCTAACCACGCTTCGTGAGGTCGGGGTGGGAGGAGGTCCAGAAGTGTGGTGAATGGTCACCTTGGCAGGGGTGAATGAAAAGTAACTTCTGAACGGAAACCCGCAGCCGTGGTGGAAGGAATTGACCCCAGCCGCGGTGCATTCTGGGGCTCGAACTGCGGTCCACGTCTCCACTGCATGTCTGTTGTGTTCCCCTGGCCCATGTTCTCTCTGATTGCCCCCGGGCGGTGGTCACAATCCTGTCACTTCTGTTGGGGCCACACGTGTCACCACAGCCCACGGTGAATCCGTTCACACCGGGGTGGGATTCACTGTGGTGAATTGGAACGCGTCACTTCTGAAATCACCTATTGCCTCCAGTGATGCATTGTTTCTTTTATTATCTTCTGCACTCATTTTCTTTTGAAGCCACTCTTTCCTCTCTGCGCACATTTACTCCAAACATCCCTTCACTACAGTCCCTTCATCACCACCTTCTCTACTAGTATTCTGGAGAATCGTCTACCTTCTCTGAGCTCTGTGGAAGTCAGTAGCCATAGTTACAGGGAAGGATGTTGTTCTTCCATGCATGCTTCCTGCTATCTAAACTGAATGAAACAGAAAATAATCAGGGGTGTAAGGATATGTGAACACTGGTCAGGAATACAAGCAGACAAGCCAAGGAGGAAGCAGGAGGCAAAATTCTGCCACTCTCACCACTGCAAGTCACAGCTCAGTTGTTGCACTGTGTGGTGGGGGCACTGCACTTTTGCTTCCTGAGCAGGATAACTACCCCTCACCTGTAGTGCAAGCTCCTGGCTGGAGCTTGCACTACAAGGTGCAGAAAGCATACCTGCTTTTCACTCCTAAAGAGTTACTATTGTAATTTGTTTCTAAATCCTTTTGCCTAAATAGTTTGAACATCTAAAACTCTTTGGCTAGATGCAAGGAATGATGCTACCCTTTTCAAGGTATCAGGCTTTCTCACTCTTGACTGAGCCTTCCAAAGAACTAATGAAAAACAACCACCTTTAATTTTTGTTAACTTTAACTGTATTAAAAGTTTAGACTTTAGAATTTCTTGCAAACAAAACACCCAGTTAATCATCATTAAACAACTTGGCACTATCTAAATCTCTGCTACTATCAAGGATCAAAAACTCTTAACTCCAAGAACAAATCCTGTGGCACAATCTCTTCCTGGTTCATAGACTTTTATATGCCCATATTTTCCTATCTGTACAAATCGAGCTGTTTATCAAGTCTCCACTATAATATGAAGCAGTCATGTTTGTTAACAAAGTTGGCAAGTGAAGAATTTTTTTCATCTTAGAAGAACTGTGTTTATTTCCTAGTGATATAACCAAGGAGATCATCGCAGCTGCTGAAACAGTGGTCTACAGGGGATGTTACAAAGATTAAATAAAAAAGGCTACAGCATCATTTCTTCATTCTTGCTGGGAAAGGTGCTGAGATTGCCAAAGGGAGAAGAGTTGCTGTAGGGACAGCAGGCAGGTGTGTTGGCTGTGCTGTGTGGCTCAAGGAATGGAACAGGAAGAGGTGTAGTAGTATGTCATATTGGAGGTGAATTTAAAGCTATGTATTAAAGACTAAAAGCAGCACACACTCTAGCAGTCTCACTTGGTTGCTCCAGTTTGGAAAACATTTCAGAGGACGACACAGTGACTTGCATAAAACTATTTCATTTTTCATCCAGAGAGATTTGATTAGGATCATTATCCAAGCATTGGTTAATTCATCATTGGTTTTCTTCAAAATAATCTTAAATAGGCAACCAATATACTCAAACATATTGGGGTGTTTTGATTTTTTGGGGGTAAAATATAATATTTTTGTGAATTTCTGTTGAGAAATCAAGGTGTTTAAAAAAACAAAACAAAAAAAAAAACACCCCACCACAACAAACTGTTTTTTCTTATGAGTTTGAATGGCCAGAATATTCATGCTGTATCCTTGGTAACCAGCCTTCTCCTTTTGGTGACTCATTTGGTGAGGTCACAGTCCATTGTTAGGGAAATCACAATTCATTAATTTGTTTTATAGGATTTCAGTTGCCATTTAGTCTTTGTCAGACCACCGATTTCTTCCCAGACAAGAATATATTATAAGGCCCTGATCCTGGATGCAGTCTTGAAAGGTCAGACCTCTGTGTCTACCCATTTCAGTCTGCTCCATTGACTTCAATGGGGTCCTGCACAGATGGTGCTTTTTGTAGGTGCAGAATAGATACATAGATCAGAGATATATCTATGCTTGCTGTGCAGCACATGCAGTTGGGTTGGGGGAGGGGGGCTAATGGGATTTTTATGTATCTTTATATGTTTAACATTGTAAGCTGCCCTGAGCCTTAGGGGAAGAACAGGGTAGAAATGTAAATACATAAATAAATGCCATTGCTTTGACACATCTTGCCAAGCATCTCTTGTTGCCTCATGAATGTTTTCATAGGTATAAGGGATAAATGCAAAAATGATCACCTTTGATCTACTAAGAGAAACAGATGAAATGTATGTTATTTAACAACTAAACTCATCTATGCTTCCTTTAAATAAAAATCTTCATTGGAATAGCGTCTTGTTGCATAAGAGGCCCCCTTAGAGGAGCTGTATAATGGGGGTGGGGGTGGAGATTATTAAATCTTGAGTGTTCATTGTTCTTAATGGTTCTGCTATTCCAGGGCCCTGTGTTCACTGCAAATTTGTCACTGCTGTCAAAAGGAGAGACCAGTGCTAAATATGTCTGCTACACTTTTGTTCTTCTTCTTCAAGGACCACACAATGGCAGTTAATTTTGCTAGGAAATAGAATTTTGCTGTTCCAGAAATTTAATAGTTTTAAAGAAAAAACAATCAAATAGTGATCTCGCACTGTGGGCTAACTAATGCTTTGACTGGTGTAAGGAAGGTAATGGAGGCGGCGGCCTAAGGAGGACACAGAAGCAAGTGGAAATATTGTAATTTACATCAGGTGAAGATCTGACTGTACATGCCTCAGACAAGTTTTATGGTCCTGAATCTGCTGGAGAATCCATACCTGATGTTAAGTCCACAGGGGTAAAGGCTCACTTTGTCCTGATCTCACAAAGCACAGAAACATGTGCTTAACCTGTTGGGGGTGGGCTGTGGCTCAGGTGGTAGTTTGCATGTATAAGGTCCCAAGTTCAATCCCTGGCATCTCCGATTCAAGATCTCTAGTAACACGCCTGGATCAGGCCTAAGTGCCAGGGATCTTGGAGATCTCAGCTAGCATGCCTGGGCAATGCCTTGGCTGGAGACCCTGGAGAGTCAGATTTGAAGCCCTACTGCCATGTCAGGTTGTGACAATACTGGACTAAGATGGACCATTGGTCTGACTCAGGCAGCTCCTTATAACCTTATGCAGTTGACCATTTCTGTTAGACCACTTATGGACGTAAAGTTAATCACAAGCTTAAATGCTTTACTGAATCATGTCAGAGTGCTGCATATCTTTTTGGATCAAGTCCATAAGTAGCCATGTTGAAGTTAAAGGGACTACTTGTGTTTAAAATTAGGCATATGTTGAAGTGTTTTCCAAAAGTAGTGCCTTATAGCAGGGTGGTGAATTATTATTATACACATTTTATACAATGTATAAAATATGCATACATTATTATACAATTATTTTAAATGTTTACAAACTATGGGTAAGGCCACGTGAGATGTTATCTGACTTTGGGCAGCTTTACCCCACATTGGGCGACCTTACCCTGTGATGCAGATGTTTGCCCAGCTGCTACGCAATGCATCTGCTTGAAAAGGTCAGTGACGCATTCCATGTTACTGTTGTTCAACCTAGGCCAAGGTTGCCAAATGTAGGATAACAGGCCACCTCCTGTGTGGTCGGGCTTTTGCAGCCCTATTCCTCATTGGGGTCCGTCAGCACCATAGAGTAGCAGGTGCAGTTCACCATTCCTGTGCGTTCACGTCACAGCCAGGGGTAGGATAGTGGGCGGGCCAGGGGATGGTGGCTGGGGTTGGGTTGCCTGTGCATGTGGGGTGGGGTGTGGGTCGGGACGTGGCAGGGCTTGTGACAGCAGCCTCCCCACCCAGTTGCCCTGCAGTGGGGCAGATCGTTTGGACTGGTCTCCCCACTGGTGCAAAGTGTGGTGACTGCATTCGCCCTCCGTGGAGTGGGCGGGGGACCAGACCTACCCTGTCTTGTGTGGCTTTACCCTACATCACCATACCTTTACTAGCCTACTCAAAATACAATAATATTACCTTATTAAAATAACACTAAATAATTAATACCAATAACAACAACAAATGGTAGGTGTCAAACTAAGGCCATGATACACAATCCCCATACTCCATAGAACTCCTGTGGGCTTCCATGGGTCTGTTCTGGAGTAAGTGGTTTGTGGCCTTTATCAAGTAAGGCCCAAGTTATATTAAAATATCCTTGATTGCTTTATAAATCAAGTTTGTTTAGCCACTATGGGCTCTGATTCAAAGGCGAAAAACCTCAGTAGAACCCTTCCATGGACTTTGTTGCACTTTGGAGCAGGCTGTGATCTTGCAAACATTTATCAGTTTTGGCTACTGCTAAGCATGGGAATGTACTCATTGAATTCAATGGAAGTACTCCCATACAGTGTAAATGCCAGCCTGAAGCTCCCAAGCCAGTTTTTATGTAGAACTAAACTCTTGCCAACCACTTGACTCTTTTCATGCAATATTTGATGTTAATGGAAGAAATGCAATTTAATTTCACTTGAGGAATACTAGGACCTGAGCATTTTGGGCGAGTTCTTCCATTGAACTTTATGAGTATTTCCATGCTTAACAGTATTCACATAGGTAAATGTGTATGTAAGCACTGCAGAACAAATTGGAAGCTTTTTATAATCCAAGAAGATATAAACTTATCCTGATTCACAAGGTCAGATTAACACTCTCCACATTCTCCACGCGGTTGTTTGTTCTACTCCCATCTTGGGTCTGTTTCTTCTCCTACTCATTGAGAACACTTAGGGGTCCCAAAGTGTTCTGCCTTCTGAAGAGACTTGCTTGAACAATGGAATTTCAGTTTTATGGAAAACGTCAACATTCATACCCAATTGGAATAAAATGTTAAAATATTGAAAATTTTCACCAAATGAAAAGTTTCACATGTTTTGAGAAGTATCCAAAGTAGGGAATGTTTATTTTAAAATAGCATTAAAATGACATTTTATATTAACATATCCATTCAAAATTTTACATTTCTATTTTTCTGAAGGAAAATAAAAATATTTCACCAAAAGTGACATTTTCCTGTACAGTCTGCATTTAGATGAAACAAAATTTCTCCACTTGAGTCATCGGGTATTTTCATACACGATAGGGGCAAGCCGGTGCCATAGATTTACCTGGTCCAGAGATGTGCTGCCACTGCGGCCAAAACCAGGTTGGACCCCCGAACTTACGACAGGGGCCGGCCCGTCGGGGAGGCTGGTAAGAAACATGGATATGCATCCACCCCACCCCCTCACTGTGCCCAGCAGCCCCCTCCTTCCCCCCCTCCCCCCCCGACGGGCAGTCATGTGCAGGGACTCGGGACTGGATCCCAGTAAAGTGGGCTTTCAGATATGAAAGCCTGCTTTACCCACAGTTGGGTGGTCAGATCCCCGCCGTGGTGTAGGCTAGCGTGAGCTGTGACTCAGAGACTATCCCGAATCACAGACTGCGCTAGTCGCCACTACAGCTGAGATTTATCCCATGTCACCATCTGCTGTTCGGGAATTAATGTGATGGTGGCTCGCAGGTTAAGCTGGGTCAAAGTGTGGTAAAGCGGGCCACTGTCACATCTGAAAACACCCATCATCTTCTGTGGCAGATCCTTCCGGTAGTCAAGTGTGCCAAGTCCCAAGTAAAGGGAGGGGGAGGCAGAAATTGTTACATTTTATTAGGGCCCTGCTATCCAAGAAGCCCACAGGCACATCACCATGAGGAAAAAAAAAGCAGGCTAAATTATTGTGGAAGTTTGAGTCACTTAGACAACTTTATCTTGTGAGATTATGCAAGATTTACCTGAGCCAATCAGTAGCACTGTAAGAACATAAGCAACATTCCAAACAGCAAGCTGGTCCTTCTGAGGGTCTACACGGGCTGATGCCTGAGATTCCAGGGACAGAGAACAGTGAGTTGGTCCTCCAATCTGTGTGGGATGGGTTTGAGGCCTATTAATCTCATCTTGAACCAGAAAAAAATATTGCTTGGGGTCCCCATGTATACTTTGAGTGGAGTGCAACTTGGAGGAACTGGCAGATCTTTCAGAAACCTGATGTATTACAACATAAGCCACATATTTCCTGTTCTTTAATGCATTTTACGTAGTGAAAAAGGACTGCCTGAACACATAAATACGGAAGCTTCTACTTGGTTTCAGTCCTTACTTGCTTTCTATTTAGTTCTTACTTGGGGAAAGTAAACAATTAAGTCAGTATAATGCCTGAGTAAGCTGCTAGTAAAAGCTAAGTAAAGATTCGGTCTGTCATAGACCAAGACAGTTCACTTTAGGCAGGGCCAGCTTTAACAAACTTCCTTTTAACTACCACACTTCCATTCAACGTAACAATTAGGAACTGCTTTCTGATTTTCTAAATGAGCTTATAAAAGTAACACAAGGGCATAGTGGTGAACAGATCTCAGGACTTACAGATGCCCCAAAGTTTAACTACCTGGCCACACTGCACAGCTGCAGCAGCCCAGTAAACAGATATTTTATTAGTAAACAATCTGCAAAACTCTTCTCTGGTGGCTGAATTAAACAGGAGATGCCAGCAGTTGCTCATATAAGGCTGGGTGGTGGTGCTTTGAAAAAAAAAATTGAAGGGGAAGGGTTCAAGTCCGCTTAGGTAAAAGGATGTTATATACATATGCAATTTCGTGCTTCTTTTGTCTTAAAATTTGCTGTCTGTGGCTTCAGGCTTCCATTGTTGTTTTGATCCTCATTGCAAGGCTCTCCACGTGAAACAAATTGGTTCAAAACTCTTCCAGCATACTCGGAATGCAGCGAGTGCTGTTATCCCTTGCTTAAGAGGAGCCAGAAAATAGAACAACAATGAATGATGCAGTTCAGAATTAAGATACAGTGGCAGACTCTGTCTGTGTGTGTGTCAGTGAATGTGAGAGATAGAGAGATTGGGGAAGCAGGGTGAAACAGAGGGCAGATGGGAGAAGGTAGGCATGTGGAACACATGTCATCGCTATGCCTTCATCTCAGCAGCATTATTCAGCTTTCATTTCCATGATTGCCAAAATGCACAAGCCAGTACAAAAATCATATTTGTTCCACTCCTTTTGGGCCTCCTCTTTTACTGCACAAAATATGCACGACGTTTGTGGCTGTCTATTCCTGGTTAAGAGATATCCCACAGTGCTCCGTCACTTTGCTATTGTTAAAACTTCCATTCCATCTCCTAACACACAAGCGGGAGTTGGGTCCCTCATCTACAGATTATCCCACACATACCTTTAGGTCAGACACATCCCGGTAGCACTGTTCAGAGCGGGTGTGGTCAGACAGCTGCACGTTCCAGAAGCATGGGAGCTGGTATACAAGGAAGGGGTTCTGTTTGATGACTGCATTGAAGATATCCTGGCAGACAAAAACAAAACAATCAGAAAACATCCCCAGTAAGGTACATCATTTCAGCAGACAGACATCACATCTCCTGGAACTGTCTCCAGTCCTTTGTTCATACAGCAGGAGATGGGTAAAACGGAGAATTATTACACCAGCTGTCAGCTCTGCAAGCATAGCTTCAAAATCCTGCCTTGGTTAAAGGTGCTGTCACCCAAAGGGCTGACTTGTGGGTCTGAACTGATGGAAAATAAGACTTTAAAAAAAACAAAACACTTACAGAGCTGGCAGATGGCAGGTAGGGTTTTTCCAAACAAGTATTTTTGTAGCATAGGATATCAAATAATATAACATCTTTTTCTTTCCCTCTCCACCACAGGGAAGTGACACATGAAAACATGTCTTCTGTGATACGATTTTTGTCCACCATCTCAGCTATTAGCAATGTAATGTGCAGCTCCATGTCTGTGGCAGGTCAGTGTCACCGTGTCCACCACCCCATACTTCAATTCTGGTCATGAGGAGGAACATGTTTTCATGGCTCCTCATACTCATCAAGAGTGAAGCATTCTTTGAATCTGAGGACAGAAGACCTGGATTTCTCTGAGGCTTCAGTTTCCCAATGCACACATGCTCACTAGGTTCAGTCAGAGAAATATGCACGTGCTCATTAACAAAGAGGGCCTATTTTTATGAAAGGCATGTATGACAGGTTCTCCTCGTCTCCAAACTCACAAAGGGTCTCTCCAGGCCTACACCTCAGGTTCCCCCAGTAAACATCAGATTTCTCATCCTTTAACTGCTACTTCTTTATTTTCTCCAAGAGCCTGTTTACCGCAAGGCTCACCATCTGGCAGTGGAAACAGTCTCACAAATCCAAGCAAACAAACCAAATCTCTTAACTGAAGCTACTCCAAGTCCCTTGTGCCAGGGATCCACCTCCCAGGCACTTCCCAGCCTGGGTGCAACTTCTTACAACTCCCAGATTCCCCATATCCAGCTCCCCACCCAGCTCAGCACTGAATAGCTGGCTTGCAGCTTCCTGATCCGCCCAGCTGAGGACATTTGGCCCACCTGGGCTGCAAACAATTAAGTATAAGGGCAAGCAGGTTCCTGGAGCAGGGAAGCTGGACTCCCTCCCTCTGCTACAACTTATTTTCACACAACCAGAGTAAGGCTGAAATGAGAATGTGACTAGATTCTTGTGAGATTTTGACTTGGGATCAATATTTCGCTGAGATTTCGATTCTGGTGTGAAATCTTATATCTCGAGGGAAAAAACTGAAGGTGAAACTGAAGGTAAGAGGGGGTGGGGAAGGATACCTTTTACTCACCTGGTTGCCTCTCTGAGTCCAGGGGGACTGCTCCAGTTGCTGGGCCTTGCCGCTGGGTCTCTCCCCACTTAGTTTCTCTGCGGGGGAAGGGGGAAGGCTCCAAGGATTAAATAAAAAAATAAAAGAATCACTGCACATACTCAAAATGGCCACTGGGGCTGTTCTGAGCATGTGTAGAGACTGGTTGTCCTTTTCCAAATTGGCGCCGGAACACTTGCAGTAATTTTATTTTTGCCTCCTCCTTGGAAGCTTCTCCCGCAAAGAAGCCGAGTGGAGAGAGACCCAGCGGTGAGCCCTAGCGGCTGAAGCAGTCCCTCTAGACTCAGAGAGACAGCCAGGTGAGTAAAATCCCTGCTCTTTTTTTGGCAAGTGCAGGGGGAGGGCTGTTTGTGAGATTCTCGCTTTTCTCAGTGAGAATCCAGGCAATTCTCAGCTTGTTCTTGTTTGCAAGAATGAGCCGAGGACCCTGATTTCTGTTGAGAAAAGTGAGAATACCGAGATTGAGTTTCAGCCCTAAACTAGAGCAATTCTGGAACATGGTGAATTAGGCATTGTCATGCTTATTTAATAATAATAATAATAATAATAAAAATAATAATAAATAAAGTATTTATATAGCACAAGCAATGTACCTAGTGCTTTACAGCTATTGAATATAGACAGGGTCTCCGCCCTGGTGGGCTTGCAATCTAAGAAAGACAAGGGAGGGGAGATGAGGGCAACTGAGAGAGAGGTGAGGATACATTCTTGAAAGCGTGAGATTGCAGGTACACATGCTTAGCTTAGTTACATAGGGGAAGGAAGGGGACTAAGAGGATGAGGAGCTAGGGAAGACCTGATGGAAGAGATAGGTTTTCAGGAGGGATTTGAAGGTCAGGAGGGAGGGAGGAACAAATATACTTGATGAGGGAGTTCTAGTCATGGGGGCGGGGGGGGGCAGCAAGGGAGAATGGGGGAACATACTTTGAGGAGCAGCGGAGTCATGAGTAAGCGAGGGTGGTGGTAGAGGAGCAGAGCTTTCGGACAGGAGCATAGCAGGAGACTAGTGTAGATACATGGGGGTGGAGAGCAAGACCATGAATAGTCTTGTAGGTAAAGAGGAGATGCTTGTGCTGAGTGCATTCAGGTAGAGGGAGCCAGTGGAGAGAGGAGAGAAGGGCAGCACATGATCAAAGCAGCAGGTGAGGTGGATGATCTTGGCAGCAGAATTTTGAATAGATGAGAGGGGGACAAGGTGAGAGCAGGGAAGGCCAGAGAGAAGGAGGTTGTAGTAGTCAAGGTGAGAGATAACCAATGCATGGACTAGGGTTTTAGCAGTGGAAACAGTGAGAAAAGAACAGATCTTAGCAATGTTGCACATAGAGAGATGACAGAATTTAACATAGATTCGATCTGAGGTTTAAAGGAGAGGAAGGAGTCAAAGACGAAGCTTAGGCTATGAGCCCGAGGGACGGGCTGAATGGCAACCCCATTGATGGAAATTGAGAAGGAAGAGGGAGGGGAATGCTTCGGTGGGAAGATTAAAAGTTCAGTTTTTACCATATTAAGTTTGAGTAGAAGGCGAGATGTCCAGGCAGACACGTCAGAGAGGCAGTTTGTGATATGAGATTAGATAGAGGGAGAGAGAGGAGGTGGAGAGACAGAGTGGAGTGTCATCAGCAGAGAGGTGATATTGGAAGCTGTGTGATTCAATGAGTTTACCCAAGGACACTGGACAGAGTGTAGAGGGAGAAGAGAAGTGGGCCAATGACAGAGCCTTGGGGAGCTCCAACTGAGAGGGGAAGTGACATGGAAGAGGTACCAGCAAGAGATACACTGAAGGTGCAGTTAGAGAAGTAGGAAGAGAACCAGTCAAGAACCGAGTCCTGGAAACTAAAGGTGCAGAGTGCATTGAGAAGGAGTGAAAGGTCAACAGTGTCAAAGATAGCAGAGAAATCAAGCAGGACAGGAATGGAGTAGAGGCGATTGGATTTAGCTAAGAGATGTTCATTAGTGATTTTAGCAAGAGCAGTCTCAGTAGAGTGGAGAGGACAGAAGCCACGGGTACAGTTGGCAGAGAGGAAGTCAAGACAGCAGGTGTATTCCAGGAGCTTGGAGGAAAAGGAAAGAAGAGAGATGGGGCAGTAATTGTAAGGGTCAGAGGGGCCAAGGGAAGGCTTCTTTGGGACAGGGGAGACAGCAGCATGTTCGAAAGCAGAGGGAAAGCAACCAGTAGAGAGGGAGAAATTGACAATGTGCAGCAGAGATGGTAAGACAGAGGGGGCAATAAAGATCAGAAGGTGGGAGGGGATGGGGTCAAGGGGACAGGTAGAGGGGTTGGATGTGGAGAGCAGGGAGGTATTGCATCCAGGGAAGCTGGTGGGAAGGAGGAAACCAGGGACAGAGGAGGAGGCAAATGGGGGAGGGAGAGGAGTGGGAAGTGTCAATCTTGTTAGTGAAAAATGAGGAGAGTTCCTGAGCATTGAGAGAAGAGGGGCATGGAGGACATGGGGTGGGGCGGGCTGAGAAGAGGTTGAAGGTAGAGAAGAGACAGCAGGGGTTGTGAAAATGTGATTCAGTGTGGGCGGCAAAGTAGTGCTGCTTCGCAAGGGAAACAGTAGAGCTGAGGGCATACAAGATGAACTTAAAGTGGAGAAAATCAGCATGGTCATGAGACTTCTGCCAGAGGCGCTCAGCAGTGTGAGAGTAGGAACAGAGGTGGTGGATGGAGGGGGTGAGCCAGGGTTGGGGATTAATGGGGCAGGCAGGGCAGGAGATGAGGGGGGCACGGGTGGAGGACAGAGAGGAATTGAAGGCAGAGACAGGAGAGTCAGGGCAGGTGGTGGAGGAGACTGATGAGCAGGGTTCCTAGTTTTCTCTGCCAGAGAGTTTTTGCAGGCAGAAATTTCCCAGAAAAACATTACATTACTGATTATTACATTTACTTTCCATGCTTTTCCAGAGAAAAACATGGAATTCTAGGTTTTTCTGAGAAACCTCTGCCTGCAAAAACCCATTGGAAGACAACCCTGCTGACGAGAGAAGCAGGGAGAGAGAAGAGGCAAAGTCCAAGGCATTAATAGACTGAAAGTCACAAAACGTGTGAGAGGTAGGGCTAGAGAAAGAGGGTGCGTGGGTAGTCTCGTTAGGAATGCAGCAAAATGGTCGTTAGAGAGGGGGAGGGCATCAAAAGAGAGGTTGGAGATGGAGCAGGTTTTTGAGAATATGGTTGAGGGAATGGCCATCACGGTGCATAGGGCAGCAAGCCCAGAGATGGCGGTCAAAGGAAGAGATTAAGAGAGGGGAAGTGGGAGGTAGCAGGATGCGAGGAAACACCAACATCCCTGCCAACATCCGCTTCGCCCCCTCCCTTCGTACCTTCAAATCCCTCCTCATGACCCACCTCTTCCACTCTGCCCTCCCTGATTTCTCACTTCCCTTACCTAACTCCTGCTGATACCCTTCATCCAGTACAATCTGTTACCTGAGGTCTGTGTACTCATCCTCACCACACGAACCAGCCAGGCATCATTCTCGATGTAAACAAGCAAAGCACGTGCACCTGGGACCTCGCATCTTTGTGAATGTTACACTCCTTGTCTCTCCCTCTGTTCCCCTTCGTTCGTATCCCCCTCCCCCCATCTCTCAGATTGTAAGCCCTAGGGCAGGGACCGTGTCTATTCAATTATTTTGTAAAGCACCAGGTACATTGCTTGCACTATATAAATGCTTGCTAATAACAATAATAATAATATGAATGCTGAAGTCCCTGAGGGATGAGGGTGGGAATACTGTCAGAGAGGAAGAAATCAAGCCAGGAATCAAACACAGAGAGGAAGGATAAGAGTGGACTTGGGGGATGGTAAATGACAGCTACACAGAGGTGGAGTGGGAAGTAGAGACAAATGGAATGAGCCTCAAAAGGTGGAGAATGAGAGGGAGGTGCAGTGAGAGGTTGGAACTGGCAAGGTTTAGCGAGGAGGAGGCCAACACCACCACTCCGGCTGTCAAGAGTGGGGCAAGTGGCAATTTACACCATGGGTGTAAATTTACACCACAGGTCAGACTATAATAGGCCCACATGGAGCCACACAGTGGGTGGAAGAGGGAACTGGGCTGGTCTTATGTTTGATATCTGAACTATACAAGAGACTCCTCACATGATCTTGACCAGAGGACCTGACCCAAAGCCCATCAAAGTTGGTGGCATTTTTTAAACTAACTTTTCTTGACTTTGGACACTGATCTCCCTTTGCCTCAATACCCTCAGGTAAAATGGATGTAAGAACCCTTTCCTAACTTCCAGCTGTGTTGAGTTTCTCTTTGTGAGGTGCTCATTATAATGGTGATGGGGGGGGGCAAAGCCTTATCTAGCAACAGACAGAATCTTAATTACCGTTTGCCAAACTGAAAATGGCAAAGGGAAATTTTTTTATTATTTTAATGTTTCTAAAACATGTTTTTGTTTCAAAGGAAGAAGAAAAGAATAGCATTAAAAAACTAGAATCAGTATCTGGGTGCAGTACAGCTCCCAGTGAATTTAATGGCTAATTTTCCACTGACTTCAGTGGATAGCGCTCACTATCTTTTTAAGGAGCACCTGTGCATTAGAGGTAAAATATTCCAACCATAGATTGACACCTCATGGATAAATCTCCATATACATAATAAATATGATCCTCACAGTTTTATTACTTTAACAGAACTTCACTGCTTTTTCCTTCTTAATCTCAGGAACAATTTTGTGTCAAGAAGCCATACTCACTTGGTCAGCCAACGAGGTGGAGAGCATGCTCATCAACTCTCTTTCAGCTGTGAGTCTCCACATCTGCTCCCATTTCATCTTTCGTAGCTTATCAAGAAGCAGCAGGATTACTCCTAGAAACACAGTGCAATGCAAGAAAGACGTGCTGTAATGAAATGTGCAGAGCAAGAATGTTCGCTCCTAAACACTGTGTCACCATGGTCTAAACAAGGACATTCAGTAAAGGTGTGGAAGTGAGGAGCACAGTTTGAAGCTGTGTCCATCTGTCAATCCATAATTCTGACTGAAACCAGGATATTTTCATGTCACTTTGATCACAGACATTAACAGCTTTAATACATTTTTAAAAAACCCCGAAGGAGAATCTCATTGTTATTCATTTGTGTTACTGTAGTGCCTAGAGGCCTCACTGGGCTGGGTGCCATGAAAACATAAAATAAGACTGTCTTTGATCCAAAGGGCTTGCAAACTAAGGCCCTTTTCACACAGACACTCTAACACTGATAAAGTGGGTGTTACATTTTATTATACATGTTGCAGGGCTGCAGGTGTGCTCTATGGGTGCCCTGCAACACGTATAATAAAACGTAACACCCACTTTATCAGTGTTGGTGTGTCTGTGTGAAAAGGGCCCATATAACGACAAGGCACAGCAGGAAGTTACAGAATGAAGGCCCTTTAGTCTATGAAGGTGTAGTGGGGTGGCGAGAGGAAGACATGTTACAGACAGAGTTGCATACAGCAGTGTAAGGTTTTGAGCCTGGTCACATCCCTAAGACATTGCTTCTATGAATCTTTGAACCTGTAGAATCAATGTCATGGGAACAACTGTACTCAGAAAGAAGAGAGACTGAAGGCCAATGGACAGAAGAAAGATAGCTCATCTGAAACAAGCCAATGGACCACTCTGCATTTTCTAGACAGGGAGGTGGCGGCAGGAGTGGGTGTAGGAAGTCTTGTCCACATGAAGTATTAATTATTATTATTATTATTATAATAAACATTTATATAGCGCCAGTCATGAGCTTGGTGCTGTACAGAAACATACAATAGATGCGGTCCCTGCCTGTGGCTTACAATCTAAAAGACAAGGAGGGGGAGACAGGGAGAGGGGACAGTGGGAGAGACAGGGGAGAAGACAAACAAACATTCAGGCGGATGTGAAGTCTCAGGTGCGTGTGCTTGGCTTGGTTACAATCAGGTTGGTTGCAGCAGTCTGCAGAGGAGGGCAGACAGTAAGTATA
>QEPC01011082.1:730788-819308 GCA_003113815.1 Sphenodon punctatus | reverse complement strand
GCCGCCGTAATGCTTCTTTTTTGGCCTGTGTGGTAGAAAAACCCATATTTCTGTTTGCCCCGTGGTAACCCTCCGCCATCTTAGAAATATTAAAAGCCTATAATTCTGTTTGACCTGTAGTTACCTCGCCATGTTAGAAATGTTTGCTTTGCCCTTTAAACAAGACAGGCTCTGTTCCTTTTCACATAGATAAGCCTATGCAGCTGGCTTTAGTTTAGATAGAGAACCTCCCTTTTCTCCTTCATTCCACTGTTATCTCACCACCAACTTGAACTTAGAAGTAAACTGTCTTTTCTCAATATAATCACTTTGAAAGTTGTGTTGTAATCTGCTTCTCTGCGCAGAAGCGACAAACCATGAAAGGGCCTTCCGCCCAAGGATTTCTGTATAAAAAATGTACTGCCCTCACTGGGGTGTGCTCGGGATCTATTGATCCTGGAAGCCCGCAGCGCGTTGTGTTATCTGCTGAATAAAGAACTCTGCTGTTTGAATCTGCTGGCAGCCTCCTCGTCTTACTATTTTACCCACGAAAATCCATGACACCTGGTTGGCTCCGACCCGGAGTGACAGGTCCCGCCATGTCCGTGGACATGGTGGGCCCATGCGTCACATGTGAAAATACCCTCTAAGTGCATCGGAATGGCAGGATGCAGCAGAGAATGTGGCCATATGGCCACCATTGTTTCCTGAATTTATCTATCCCTTTGGAGCCTAAAACCTCTCATCTTAAAACAGCTGCAGATGGGATTCATCACTGATTTGCCACTTGTAAATTGCCTTTTCATCTGCTTCAGAATAAAAGGGGGTGACTTGATGTACCTCTTTATTTTACTAGAATTATCCTAATGTCTAGGCCAGTTAGGAAGAAACTTGGTTGCTCTCATTATAGCTGAAACCAGACGCCAGATGTTGGTCCAGGCTGGAACCAAGGTTTGCACAGGCCATGGCAGTGTTTAGCCCGGGCTGTTCTTTGAGACTATCCCCATGTTTGGGAAAGCGTGGAAATCGGTGCTCTCGTCACGTCTGAAAACACCCTGAGTAGAGCATCCCTGCATGACAATCCCCACTGACAGAGCTGGGGCTACAGAGACTGTAAAGCAAATCAGAAAGAGCCTGGCTCTAGGTATTTATTTGCATGATTTAAGGGCAGATCCCTTATTCACACTGGTGAGCAGTTTGATAAGTACATTGGGACCTCAATCTTAAAAGCATCAGTTACAGAAAAGACCAGTTATCTGAAGTTTCTGAGTCATCTGCACTTCAGCAAAGCATCAGTTGGGAGGCAGCTCATAAAGGCAGCAGCAGACAGTACTTAAGTGTTGTAAAAATGTGCTTAATGGTGTTTTTAAATGTGATTAATCAAATCACTGATTAATAAATGGATTTATACATCTCAGTTACCTTTTTCTGGTTGAAAACACTGTGAGTGCTGTCATTTTAGTGGTTTCAGTTTTGTGAACTTTTCTACACTATGAATTTCTCAGTCCTCCATCAGTTCTACTGAAGCTAACAACATGGGGTATAGTTGCACAATACATACACCTACCGCACTTTGGGCAGTCTTATCCCACTTTGGTCACCATTGCCATGCAATGCATGAGCCAAAACTAACAAAATTAAATTCAACGGAGAAAAATGTAAAGTTCTATATTTGGGTAAGAAAAATCAAATGCACAAGTATAGAATGGGGGGATACCTGGCTTGGCAGCAGTACATGTGAAAAGGATCTACAGATTTTAGTTTATCACAAACTGAACATGAGTCAGCAGTGTAATGCAACTGCAAAAAAGGCTAATGCAATTTAAGGCTGCATTAACAGAACCATAAGTCATGAGAAGTAATAGTTCCACTCTATTCTGTGCTCATCTACAGTACTGTGTCCAGATCTGCACTTTAAGAAGGGCATCGACAAATTGAAATGGGGTCAGAGGAGGGAAACGAAATTGGTCAGGGGTCTGGAAACAAAGTCCTGTGAGGAAAGGTTGAAGGAACTGAGTATGTTTAAGCTTAGAAAAGAGAAGACTAAGGGTGAAAACAGACATAATGCTAACTGCACTTTAACACTGCTTTAACCTTTTGTTATACAAATTGCAGGGTTCCATAAGGCACCAATACAGTTCTGCAACATGCATAAGAAATGTCAAAGCAGTGCTAAAGTGGGGTTAGCAGTAGTATCCTCAGAGAAGACATGATAGCAATCTTCAAATACCTCAAGGGTGGTCACACAGACGATGGCAAAGACTTGTTCTCTGTTGCCCCTGTGGGCAAGAGTAGAAATAATGGGCTCATATTACAATAAAGTAGATTCCGCTTAAGCATCAGGAAGAATTTCCTAACCGTAAGAGCTGTGTGACAATTGAACAAATTACCTACGGAGACGGTGGGTTCTCCTTAACTGGAGCTTTTCAAACAGAATGAAACAAAAAGAGGGCCTGAAGAATAGTCCTACCAAAAACTCGGAATATAATAAACTATCGAAGGACTATGAGAAAAAGTAACTATAATAGGTTTAATAAAACAATAATATTAACCCAATTGATCATGAGAAAAAACATGTAATAAGCAAAGGGAAATCTAATGTCACAAAGCATAATGAACTTGAAAACATGCCCCAAAATGGGAATTCAGATAAGAAAAATGCCAATTATATTTGAAGACACTAACCAAACATCATAATAATCATGATATTGAATAGAAAAAAAATCTACAAGCTATCCACTTATGATCCAACTAGTAGGTTGAAGAAGGAGATTTCTATTGTTTTGGAAGCAGTTTAATTATGGAATATATCAAACAAAAGGAATATAATTTTATTCTTAATAAACACCCAAGAACTCCTGTTATAGGCCCTTTTTGCATGGATACCCCACCCCCAACCCCCATGTGTGAAGGTGGGTGGTGGCGTTTGTGTGATTGCCACGGTGGGTGGGTGTGGGTGCAAGCTTCTGCGCCCCACCCACCTCTACCCATCGCCCATGCACGGAACAACGGGCGCCAATGGTGGATGCTCCATGTGTGGAGATGGGTGGGCGTCCGTACAAAGGCTTCCCACGCACCGCCCTCCCACCGCCGCCTCCACCCATTCCCCTGCGTACTTGCACCCATTAGAAAAGGGCCTTATACACTTTACTGAAAATGCATAAGGGGTTTTTACCCCCATCAAACTGAACATGAGTCAGTAGTGTGATGCAACTGCAAAAAAGGCTAATGCAATTTTAGGATGAATAAGAGTGGTTTTTTTTACCAGTGGTTTTACCTCCTTTTTTTTGTTTAATATAGTTTTAGTAATCCCTTTATGTATTGTTTAATATATTGTTTTAACTATTCTGTGAGCCGCCCCGAGCTGCCTTAGGGCTGGATGGAGCTGGATACAAATTATTGAATAAAAATATAAAATTAACAGAAACATAATTTAATATTCCTGGTTTCCAAACAGAGGCTGGAAAGCCATCTGTCGGAGATGCCGTAGCTGCAGCTTTCCTGCATTGCGGAATCATATTCCTTTTGTTGGACCACAGAGTTCATCTTTTTAATTTTATTTTATATTTTATTCAATGGCCCTTTTCAAATGGGCCGGCAGTGCGTGGGGGATGGGTGGAGGCTGCGGCAGGTGGGCAGTGTGTGGGTGGTCCATCGCACAGATGCCCACCCACTTCCCCCCATCTCCACGCATGGAGGCACCTCTGTTGTCTCCAATGCCTCTGTGAGTGGGCAATGGGTGGAGTACAGGAGCACGCATGCACGCCCACCCACCCACCGCGGTGGTCACACGGACTTCCTCCACCCACACACGTGGGTGAGGGTGCGTGGGTGTCCGTGCAAAAGGGACCAATAATTTAGTATCCCGCGCCATCATGCCACAGGCAGCTCGGGGCAGCTTACAATTTAAAATTAATAAAACCATAAAATGCAAAATATAAATAACGATCATACTAAAACCACAGCCTCAAGGCAAGAATAGAACCCTGCACCCATCCATTACCCGTCTCCGCCACTGAAAACCTGGTAAAACAGCCAACTCTTGCACTGATGTCTAAAAGAAGAAACATCGGGGGACAGGCACATCTCCACCGGGAGGGAGTTCCACAGCTTTGGCGTGGCCACCGAGAAAGTCCTCTCCAACGTTTCCACCCGGTTGACCGAGAGGATCTCGAGAAGGGTGCTCCCAGATGACCGCAGGGGCTGATCCAGGACCCTGGGCGTGAGACGGTCCCGCAGGTAAGTGGGGCCCAGACCATATAGTAGTTGGACAAGACCACCCGCTCTGTTATTTTTTCCTCCATGCATGGCCAGAGGCTGCTGCCCTTAGCTGAAGCCTGGGCCCCCATCCCTCACCTGCCTCTGCCATCTGCCTGATGGTAGTGCTGGGGACAAGATCAGGCTGGGAGATAAAGTGGTTTGTTTACAAACAACTCCTCCCCATGTGAGTGATCAGAAAGTTATTGCCTTGTAAAGAAGGTTCTTTGAGATGGCTCCAAACATTCTCACAACTGGGCTGTGCATGCTCACCATATTCAAATAATAGACCACAAGATGGTCTTGAGCTCTTCTAGTATAAAAAGCACTCTCCCCCTCAGAATGACAGTTCCTTCCAACCCTTTCTAGGAATATAAGAAAAAAATTCCATGTGGGGCTGGAAGGGTGGGTGTTGTGAGAATGTTAGTAGCCATCCCGAAGAACCTTATTTACAAGGCAGCAACCTTCTGTTCTTCGAGTGGCTCCTCACACGCCCTTTTTACATGGCTCCACCGGGTGGGGTGGGGGGTGGCCTGTGGGCATGCTGGTGCATGGATGGTGCGTGCACATGGCCGCACGTGCATCCCTACTCACCACCCCAACTGCCGTTTTCCCTGGTTGCTTCGTGCGTGGGGACTAATGGGGGATGAGTGGGGATGCGTGTTAGGCATGCACGCGCATGCACCCCAACTCACTGCGGGCTCGTGTGCTGCGTCTTTCACATGTGGCTCCCCCACCTATGAACATGCAGCATGAGGTGGTGGCGCTTGGCTTGTGGGCGGGGCTTGGCTTGTGGGCAGCAGCCTGAGAAGGGCGTAGGGGTGTAAAATTCCTAAGTTCGACCGTCTGTGGTTCAATAAAAGGAATTCAATTTTTTTCTTAATAAACATCCAAAAACTCCTGTTATACACTTTACCAAAAATGCATAAGGTAGTTTAATCCCCACCAATTAGACCTATAGTTTCGGGGTTCAATTCTATATTGGAACTCTGCAAAATATGCTGATTATTTTTAAAAGCGTTCTGTTTTTTATTTTAATTGGGTTATTATTGTTGTTTTATTAAGCCTATTAATAAGGTTTAATAAGGAACCTTAAGGACAGAAGCTTAAGGACAGAGGCTGGGCAGTCATCTGTTGGGGATGCTGCTGTAGCTGCAGATTTCCTGCATTGAGCAGGGGGTTGGACAAGATGAGTTCCGAGGTCCCTTAAAAATCTGTGATTCTATCCAAATACATCTTCACATGCTACATTATGGGTGATTTCAGACATTACGAGATCACGCTCAACCACAGTGAATCACGGTCAATTCCGTGGCAGGGTCAAAGTGCCCTGCATGTCTGTTCGGAGGCCGCCAGATGTTCACTACAGTCAATACCCACATGGGGTCAAAATCAACCACGCTTCTGGAGCTCCCATCAGGACAATCTCTGAAAGTGTGGTCAAAGAGATTCCCAACGGGAAACAACAAAAAGTAATGTCTGAACGGCAACCACCGGCTGGAACCAAAGAATATGATTCCCAGCCGGGGACAAAGCACGCAGCATCGCTGCCAGGCAACCAGCAACAACACAGACCGGAGAGGGAGATTTAAAGGGCACACAACAGCAGCCGGGACGCGCCGCCCCGGCACCTTCTGGGTGCTTTGACAACAGCCCAGCCTGGGATTGGTGTAATATCTGTTGCGCTGCCCCGGGCCGTGGTCCGGTGGTCTGATTCTCTGCCGTGGTCCTGGTCCCGTCATATCTGTTCAGGACTTTCCTTGACCACGGGGGTGGTTGATCTGTTCACCCCCGCCGAGAATCCACTGTGGTGAATCGGGACCGTGTAATGTCTGAAATCACCCAATATTTACATATTTGCTAATTTGGTTGTCACTTTAGAATCTTGTTATTTTACTTTCAGTACTTTTGTTAATTTTGTCTCGCTACCATTGCACAACAACTGGCCTGATCTTCTGGGAAGGACGAGTTATAATATTTAAATAAATTAATAAATGAATAAACAAATAAACATGGTACTCATTGGTACTTTTGTGTTATTGCTATCAAGTGCAATATCAGAGTGCTGAATACAAAAATAATGAGTAATTAAGTGAACAAACTAAACTAAGTACCAAATGATAAAATACCAAACAATGAAGTGAATGAAGGCGACAAAGTAAATGGAGTAACAAATAATGATTCTGCAACTCTAATGAATACAAAAACTAATGTTTGTTTCTGGAATGAAATGTCTGAATTTAATTTGTGAATTTGTAATGGAAAATAAATTTCAGTTTTATTGGGAATCATCTGGGATTAAAAGTGTGTGGGGCTCAAATGGCTGCTCAACTTCCTTTGTGCAGCAGACATATATAATTGCCATGAGAATTGAAGCAGGAGGGCAGCAGATATAGGGCTGGCACAGGGGTGAAGATGGGTGTCTCTGGTATAGTGGTCCTGCAGGAAGTGCTTTGCTGGAAGCCTCGGGAGTGTTAGATCTGAAAGTCTCAAGTTCAGTTCCTGATGTGGGGCCTTGTAGCAGGCATGACATAAAATCAGGTGTGAGACCAGACCCTTTAAGGCAATGAATCCCCCAAATTGTTTTATATGACCCCAGATTGAGACTCAAATGAAACCCCATTTTGAGACAATGTAATTCTGTGACCTCAGACAGCAATGACAGGCTCTGTCGGAGCACCCTGGGGTGGCCCCACGCATCAGTCACATGTGCGAGTGCCCCCCACACACTCTCCTGTCCTGCCCATTATCCTATCACCAGCCATGATATGCCCCCATGGGAATGGAGACAGTGCCCACTACTCAAAGCCTCATGGCGAACCTCGCCACAAGGTAGGGCAGATGGGGACTGGTCCCAAGAGCAGCAGCACGCTACCACGTGTGGAATGAACATCTCGGCTCTTGGGCACACGATGCACTGCATCGTGTGGCAATGGTGACTGATGTAGAGTAAGGCTGCCCAAACTGCAGTAGATATTTCATATGGCTATATCCAAAGACATGCAAAATTTAACCATATCAATCTGGTTGCAATGCAATCTCATCCAGAGACAGGAAGAGCCCACTTAGGATCCTGGCCCAACACATATTTTGGGAATGTCTGTCTTAATGTTCAGATTGCTGAACATTCACTTTAATTATTCATCCTTAACTTCTTAAAGGTTTCCCACCCTATAAAAAAAATTCTCCAAACCCTGGAATTACAAAATCAGCAGATTAATGTAACACGGTTGAAATAATGCAGCTATAACTTAAGTGAAACCTTTCAGACTGTGACCACCTTCACACCTTCCCCTCCACGCATATTTTGGCTGTGAGAGGGAATGCACAAGCCAGAATATGCACGGGGTTTGGCCAGTCTGAAATCCCCCTCGTGGCTTTGCCGGCAATCCCTCGCAGAAATACAGAGCTGGATTTCCTGCTCTGTATCTCTGTGTGTGTTTGCTGGCAAAGTTGCGAGGGGGGCTTTCAGACCGGCCGAACCTCATGCAGATTCTGGCTTGTGCATCCCCTCTCACAGCCAAAATATGTGCGAGGGGAAGGTGTGAAAGTGGTCTGTGTCTCACAAAGCCTTACTCAAAATAAAATTAATTCCAATGAATTTAGATAAGAATGCCATCATGGTGAATGATAACTGGCTGAAAAATCATAAACAAAGCATACTGACAAATGACACTGTAGTGAGTTGGTAAGAGGTTTCCAGTGGTATCAGTGATAGATCCTGTCTTCCTTAACATTTTCATTACTGATCTTTGAAAAGGGAGTAAACATAGTGACTTCTGCCAGTTATGCTAAAATGAAAGTGTTGTAAAATTAGTGTCTCTAAAGGATAACGGAGGAGGAATATAATCGCTCTCTTAAAATACTTGAAATGGCAAATACCAAGCAGGGAGAAAAAATGTATAGGGAAGCCCAAGGGGATATAACTAGAAGTGATGGAAGAAATTACAAAAAGTAAAATGTAGGATGAATATTAAGAAAAACACCCTAAGAATCTTATTACATTGTGAAATAATCTTCTAAGGAGAGCAACAGAAGCTCCATTCCTGTAGAATACACGGACAGTACATGTATTCTACTCATGTCTACCTGCTGGCTCTGTATGAACCACATGGCATTAAAAGATATAGATCCTTACTATCTCTCGCTTCTGTGGGATTTTCTAGGTTGTAATAAATTATTGCAACCACTTTCAGAAATAAAAAAGCAAATTGAAAAACGAATCCCAAATTAGGAGGAAGGTCACATTCCTGAGGATGGTAGTAATGTGAGAATTGGAATCTTTCACTTCCAAATGAACTAAGCAAAGGGAAAAGCTATTCTGGCAGATTAGTGTAGTGGCATATTTCAGTTCTGTTCTCTGTTACAGCCCATCTGGTTATAAAGTAGACTGAGGCATTTACTAGAGAAGTCCACCTTTTATCATTAGATAAAAGATCTGCCCTTCTTGCATAAAGTGGTTGTACTAGAAATGGCCACATCGCTACAATGGGCTGTGATAAAATGTTGCCAACCTACTTGTTTTCTATTCAGCATATAGGAATCTTATTCCAGCATCACTTGACCGGCAAGAGAGCTGAATCCTATCTGGGGTTTGCATGTGTGTGCATTTGTGCCGGAGAATGGCACTATGGATTGGCTGAGACTGAAGGTCAACATGAAGAGGATTCCTCCCACTGCATCTGTAGATTAGGTGAGATGACAACCTCCCTCCCTGCTATGGATTACTTCCAGATGGTGGGGATTGTCAGCTTTTGTTTTAACAATATAATGTATCAGGCACAATAATTAACCATCCTTCCTTCATCCTGTTACCTTTGTAAAATGGACTCTATGCTTATATATACAAAATGGCTAAATTATGTGTATTGATAAATCTTTGTCAGAACCTGTGTCTGGGGTGGAAAGGAGGAAATGTACTTTTTTCCAATAAATGGAGAATACTTACTGTAGTCTACATTTATTCTTCCATTCCCACTTTCTTGCCAGACAGCAGATCATGGTATCACAATTAAACAGATTATGAGGTTCTGAGGGGGGTACCCAAGTGACAGCTGACAGGCAAAGACGGAGGGGATCAAAGAGACAGAAAATAGAGTATATGCAGAATATGCACATATATTATGAAACAAAAGAGGCCATGAAGCATGTACAGTTCTCTTAAGTACAATGGCACTGAAATTAATTTATAGGTGATTTCCACTCTAATTCAAATAAAGGTTTGTTTTTTGAGACATTGGTGCAATCACCCACTCTGTGGTACAGAACTGTAACTTACTGCTGCTGTAAAAAATAATTTGTAGTAGCTCTAACTATTTAATCATTAAAGGTGTATAATTTCCATTATTATTAGTGACAATAAGGTATACATGCTGAGGGGAGAATGTAACACTAATAATTTCATATTATTAAGTGTAATAAAAATATGAGGAGGAGGATTTTCAAACAACAACGCAAAAGGATATTAGTATTTTCTCTTTTGAATCCATTACTTAAAAGTGGCAGTTTCACATGGCTCTTCTGTTGCAAAAGGGATGCAAAATTAATGCCTTTGCCTTCTATTAGGCTGAACCGGCTGTGTTCCATAGAGCTGGAGTGCAGGCAAAGTGCCATGCAACTGTGGGAAGAAGGGATTTGCCTCAGGAGGTCCTTCGTCACAGACATATTGACTGGATTTGAGATGACAAACAGCAGAATGTAGGGGACATAGGGATTTATCCTCAGCTGCTGTGTTGGGGGAGAGAGAGACCTCATGAAAAATCAAAGGAATCTTTCATGAACATCTGGCCCCAGTTGTGGTCCTTTCATCTTCAGATGAGAGCGCACAGCCTTTTTCTTTCCTACACTCCCAAAGAGAAGCAGAAGGGAAAGTTTGGCAGCAAGTAAACACACAGAGAAATGGAGGAGCGCAACTGGCTTATGAGCATTAGCAGGGTCATAACTAATCACAGAATACCCATAGAAAAAGTTAATAGGAATATTACAGGGGTATGAAAGTCTCATGTAACACTTAAAAAGCATTCTGTTCAGGGACCGTTCTGTTTCTGTGTGGTTCCATATTTTCTGTACTTCTCCTTCCTCATTATTAAGGATTAAGTTACATGAAAATAGCTTGGAGCTGCTTCATCTATGGGGCTCAATCTGGACTCTATGAAACACTGCAGGCTTTGAGATGACACAGCAAAGTCGGAGGACTGCACAAAGAAGGTCCCTGTTGCTTAACAAAACCAGACTTGAAATGTTGATAGCTTTGCTACTTTCGAGTATAGAAGGACATTGCTACCTTTTTATAGTTGAATTGACAGAAGTGGAGAGTTTGTAGGTTTCACACTGCATTACTTTGTGATTACTAAAACAAAACAATTTGGTAATTTGTTCTTTGCAGGATCTATTGATTTGGGATAGAATGAAACAACTCCCCACTGATTTAACCAGGGTCTTGGAAAGATCATGAGGACTAAGGTTCATATTGCTGATCCTTGACTTGTACCCAGTCATGAAAATGTAGCACTCAGCGTGCAGAGTTGTCAATCTGCCCATATTCTTGCCCAGCTTTTTTCCTTTTTGTCCCACCTTCCACCCAGGTCCATCTCTTCTTACTGAAACATCTTGTGGGAGGAAGACCTGAACCCAGGAGAATGGGAGGCACGGGAACGACAGAAGTAGAGCTTAAATGAATATCTGCGGCAAATGCCAGATTTGTTGGATTCACCCACTTTGACTTGGGTCCAACAAAGCAGGTACAAATCACTACCCATGCTCACGTCATTTGGATATTGGTTTCTGGTTTTTCAGCTGATTTTTCCACGATTCCAGATTTTTGCTCAAACGGTTGAATATCCAAACCAAAATTGCCAGAAAAAACCAACAACAGAAAAACAGGCATCATTTGGTAAATATGTGGTTTATGCATTCGGATATTTGGAGTGGTATCCAAAACAATCTACCATTCATTTCAGCTCTAGATGAAAAAACAAGAAATAAAGAGCACTCTCTCCTTTCTCCAGACCCCACCATTTAGATACAATATTTATAACTTTCATTTTCTTTTGGATAGATGGACAGGTACAAATTTGTGATCATATAAAGTAACTGCTTTTGTGATGATTCGGGCTCAGCAAAGATACAAGTTTCTATTGAAATTCAGAGCAGAATATCCCTGAAGGAAATTACAAAGTAGCTTTTCTGCAGAGGATGCCATCACTTACAGGAGATACAGAGCAACTAGGCAACCTTTCAAATTCAATCAATTTATTAAGCTGGTCATTTTCTGGCAGATGAAAAAAAATATTAAATATTGAGCAACGAAACATTAGTTGTAGTCACCAGAGGGATCTGTTTATTCTGTAAGTGCTATCCCTGTCTGTCTGAAGCATTACAAACTACCTCTGTGAGCTGGCTGAGAGATGCCATGTGAACTACATATTCTTTATTTATTTGAATTTCTACCCTGCCCTAACCTCCCCGCCCCCCAGGCTCAGGGCAACTTACATAAAAACACTGCATAAAAATAGAACCCAAACAACAACAAAAAACACCCACTCTCCCACCTCTACCCCAAACCAAAATCTTGGAATTCAGAATATCATAGCTTTTTATAGTATTAGTACCATGATAGCTAGTGCTTAATCATCTACTTAAACACACACACCCAGATCCTGTGCTGTTGCTGAACGTGAGATCAGAGGCTAATAAAGCAACAACTATCCAGGAATTAGTCTTGGATTGTGCTGCCGATCTCGTGGGCATTACGGACACCTGGCGGGACCTTGAGTCGGGCCCTATCTTGGCTGACCCTGTTCCGGCCGGTATTCCCGTGTAGCATCAACTGCACTTGGAGGGACCAGAGGGCAGTGTAGCTATGATTTTTAAGGAGGGCTGGGCTGTTGCTGAACGTGAGATCAGAGGCTAATAAAGCAACAACTATCCAGGAATTAGTCTTGGATTGTGCTGCCGATCTCGTGGGCATTACGGAAACCTGGCGGGACCTTGAGTCGGGCCCTATCTTGGCTGACCCTGTTCCGGCCGGTATTCCGTACAGCATCAGCCACGGTTGGAGGGATGGGGGGGGGAGGGGAGGAGAGGGGGGCGGTGTAGTTATGATTTTTAGAGAGAGGTGGTCAGTTAGGAGATATTCGGTGCAAACCATGGTAGGGATTGAGGCTCTGCACCTGGTGTTAGATTTGGCGGGGGACAGTTTGGGGGTGCTGCTCGTATACCATGCGCCTACCTGTACAACAGCCTCTCTACATGCTCTGGCAGAGGTGGTGGCGGAGGTGGTGCTGCGGTCCCCAAAGGCATTAGTCTGGGGGGACTTCAACATCCACACCGATGCTGACCTTGGAGGGGCGAAGCATGAGTTCATGGTCATCGTGGCAACCATGGGCCTGTCCCAAATGGTCAGCGGCCCCACACATCAAGGGGGACATACTCTCAATCTCATGTTTTGCACTGGCCTTGAGGCAGGGGGTCCGTTATTGGGGAAGTGCCCTTGTCATGGTCGGATCATTATCTCCTACAGACCTTTCTCTTAGCACATGTCTGGCCCTGGAAGGGTGTGGAGCCAATTCAAATGGTTCGCCCCTGGAGGCTAATGGAACCAGAACAGTTCCAGTTGGCTCTCGGGGAGGTACCCTCTGACCTCGACGACCGTCTCATCAATGACCTCGTCGCACTATGGAACATTCTGCCGACTGAGACCATGGATCGGACAGCTCCTAGACATTCGCTGCCCAGGCGACAGCACTGCAGGCCCCCGTGGTTTTCGGAGGAGCTGCGAGTGCTGAAGTGAAAAGGGCGGTGGTTGGAGCGACGGTGGCGTTATCATAATGAAGCCAACAGATTGTGGCATAGAGCCAGTTTACGAGCATATGCCAAGGCGATGAGGGCAGCGAAAATAGCTTTTTTCGCTGCTCTCATAGCATCTGCAAAATCTCGCCCAGTGGAGCTTTTCTGGGTGGTGCGGGGGCTGGTCAGTCCGGCCTCCCTCCACCCTAGAGTGGAGTCATCTATAGCATACTGTGATAGGTTTGTGAATTATTTTGTGGATAAAATCGCTCAGATTCACTATGATTTCGACGCTGCACTTATTACACTAAGGGAACCTGACATTATGGAAGTCACGCCTTGTCCAGTTTTATGGGATCAATTTCAGTCGGTGACACCCGCTGATGCGGTCGGGACCCTTGGGTCTATTAGGGCTACCTACTGTGAATTAGATCCGTGCCCGTCTTGGCTAATTAAATCTTGCAGGGAGACAATGGGGCCATTGCTGGCGGGGGTGGTCAATGCATCCCTTCGGGAGGGCAGAGTGCCGGGCTGTTATTTGGATTTGTTTTTATTAGTTGTAATTAGCCCTGTTTTAATATTTTATTATTGTTATAAATGTTTTAAATTGTTTTTAGTATTTTATATGTTGTGAGCTGCCCCGGGCTGCGTGGCAGGAGGGGCGGGGTAAAAATTAATTGAAATAAATAAATAAATAAATGAGGTGGTGGTGCGGTCTCTGCTCAAGAAACCATCACTTGACTCCCTTGCAAGCTATCGACCTGTCTCTAACCTTCCCATTTTAGGGAAGGTTATTGAGCGGGTGGTGGCTCAGCAGCTGCAGGGGTATCTTGACCACGTCAGTTTTCTTGATCCCTCTCACTTGGGATTTCGTCTGGGTCATGGCACGGAGACTGCACTTGTGGCCTTGGTGAATGATCTGCACCGGGAGATGGACCGGGGTCGTTCAATCCTGTTGGTTCTATTAGATCTGTCAATTGCTTTTGATACGGTTGATCATGAGATGTTGGTGGCGCGCCTGTGGGACTGTGCAGGGGTGGGTGGGACTGTTCTTGAATGGTTCTGCTCATTCCTGACCGGAGGAACCCAGCGAGTGGTACTCGGGGAGTGTTTTTCATCATACCGAGACCTCGTGTGTAGTGTCCCACAGGGTTCAGTGTTGTGCCCCCTCCTGTTCAACGTATATATGCAGCCTCTTGGTGAGGTGATCAGGAGGTCTGGCATACGATGCCACCAATATGCTGATGACACCCAGTTATACTTCTCTTTTTCAACAGACCCAGACCCCCACAGTCTCTGTGCTTACTCGGTGTCTGACAGATGTGGGGGATTGGATGTGGGCTAATCGACTGAAGCTGAATCCTGACAAGATGGAGGTGATGCTAGTGGGTAAGGTGATGGAGTTAATGGCCCCCATCATTGATGGGATCTGTCCTCCATTGGTTCCTCAGGTGTGAAGTCTGGGGGTACTCCTCGATGCGCAGCTCTGCCTGGATGCTCAGGTGGAGCCTGTGGCGAGGGGTGCCTTTCACCATCTACATCTGGTCCGTCGGCTTAGGCTGTACGTTTCGGACTCCGACCTGGCCACCATCATCCATGCTTCCATCACCTCGAGACTAGACTATGGTAATGCACTCTACGTGGGGCTACCCATGGTGATGGCCCGGAAGCTGCAGCTGGTGCAGAATGTGGCGGCCCATCTTTTAGTGGGACTGGGCTGCTGGGAGCACATTACACCTGTGCTCCATTCTCTGCATTGGCTGCTGATAGTCTTCCGAGCCCGATTCAAGGTGTTGGTTTTAANGGTTGGAGGGATGGGGGGGGGAGGGGAGGAGAGGGGGGCGGTGTAGTTATGATTTTTAGAGAGAGGTGGTCAGTTAGGAGATATTCGGTGCAAACCATGGTAGGGATTGAGGCTCTGCACCTGGTGTTAGATTTGGCGGGGGACAGTTTGGGGGTGCTGCTCGTATACCATGCGCCTACCTGTACAACAGCCTCTCTACATGCTCTGGCAGAGGTGGTGGCGGAGGTGGTGCTGCGGTCCCCAAAGACATTAGTCTGGGGGGACTTCAACATCCACACCGATGCTGACCTTGGAGGGGCGAAGCATGAGTTCATGGTCATCGTGGCAACCATGGGCCTGTCCCAAATGGTCAGCGGCCCCACACATCAAGGGGGACATACTCTCAATCTCATGTTTTGCACTGGCCTTGAGGCAGGGGGTCCGTTATTGGGGAAGTGCCCTTGTCATGGTCGGATCATTATCTCCTACAGACCTTTCTCTTTGCACATGTCTGGCCCTGGAAGGGTGTGGAGCCAATTCAAATGGTTCGCCCCTGGAGGCTAATGGAACCAGAACAGTTCCAGTTGGCTCTCGGGGAGGTACCCTCTGACCTCGACGACCGTCTCATCAATGACCTCGTCGCACTATGGAACATTCTGCCGACTGAGACCATGGATCGGACAGCTCCTAGACATTCGCTGCCCAGGCGACAGCACTGCAGGCCCCCGTGGTTTTCGGAGGAGCTGCGAGTGCTGAAGTGAAAAGGGCGGTGGTTGGAGCGACGGTGGCGTTATCATAATGAAGCCAGCAGATTGTGGCATAGAGCCAGTTTACGAGCATATGCCAAGGCGATGAGGGCAGCGAAAATAGCTTTTTTCGCTGCTCTCATAGCATCTGCAAAATCTCGCCCAGTGGAGCTTTTCTGGGTGGTGCGGGGGCTGGTCAGTCCGGCCTCCCTCCACCCTAGAGTGGAGTCATCTATAGCATACTGTGATAGGTTTGTGAATTATTTTGTGGATAAAATCGCTCAGATTCACTATGATTTCGACGCTGCACTTATTACACTAAGGGAACCTGACATTATGGAAGTCACGCCTTGTCCAGTTTTATGGGATCAATTTCAGTCGGTGACACCCGCTGATGCGGTCGGGACCCTTGGGTCTATTAGGGCTACCTACTGTGAATTAGATCCGTGCCCGTCTTGGCTAATTAAATCTTGCAGGGAGACAATGGGGCCATTGCTGGCGGGGGTGGTCAATGCATCCCTTCGGGAGGGCAGAGTGCCGGGCTGTCATTTGGATTTGTTTTTATTAGTTGTAATTAGCCCTGTTTTAATATTTTATTATTGTTATAAATGTTTTAAATTGTTTTTAGTATTTTATATGTTGTGAGCTGCCCCGGGCTGCGTGGCAGGAGGGGCGGGGTAAAAATTAATTGAAATAAATAAATAAATAAATGAGGTGGTGGTGCGGTCTCTGCTCAAGAAACCATCACTTGACTCCCTTGCAAGCTATCGACCTGTCTCTAACCTTCCCATTTTAGGGAAGGTTATTGAGCGGGTGGTGGCTCAGCAGCTGCAGGGGTATCTTGACCACGTCAGTTTTCTTGATCCCTCTCACTTGGGATTTCGTCTGGGTCATGGCACGGAGACTGCACTTGTGGCCTTGGTGAATGATCTGCACCGGGAGATGGACCGGGGTCGTTCAACCCTGTTGGTTCTATTAGATCTGTCAACTGCTTTTGATACGGTTGATCATGAGATGTTGGTGGCGCGCCTGTGGGACTGTGCAGGGGTGGGTGGGACTGTTCTTGAATGGTTCTGCTCATTCCTGACCGGAGGAACCCAGCGAGTGGTACTCGGGGAGTGTTTTTCATCATACCGAGACCTCGTGTGTAGTGTCCCACAGGGTTCAGTGTTGTGCCCCCTCCTGTTCAACGTATATATGCAGCCTCTTGGTGAGGTGATCAGGAGGTCTGGCATACGATGCCACCAATATGCTGATGACACCCAGTTATACTTCTCTTTTTCAACAGACCCAGACCCCCACAGTCTCTGTGCTTACTCGGTGTCTGACAGATGTGGGGGATTGGATGTGGGCTAATCGACTGAAGCTGAATCCTGACAAGATGGAGGTGATGCTAGTGGGTAAGGTGATGGAGTTAATGGCCCCCATCATTGATGGGATCTGTCCTCCATTGGTTCCTCAGGTGTGAAGTCTGGGGGTACTCCTCGATGCGCAGCTCTGCCTGGATGCTCAGGTGGAGCCTGTGGCGAGGGGTGCCTTTCACCATCTACATCTGGTCCGTCGGCTTAGGCTGTACGTTTCGGACTCCGACCTGGCCACCATCATCCATGCTTCCATCACCTCGAGACTAGACTATGGTAATGCACTCTACGTGGGGCTACCCATGGTGATGGCCCGGAAGCTGCAGCTGGTGCAGAATGTGGCGGCCCATCTTTTAGTGGGACTGGGCTGCTGGGAGCACATTACACCTGTGCTCCATTCTCTGCATTGGCTGCTGATAGTCTTCCGAGCCCGATTCAAGGTGTTGGTTTTAACTTATAAAGCCCTAAATGGTCTGGGCCCTGTCTATCTGCGGGATCGCCTCATCCCCCCGGGTACTGGACCAGCCCCTGCGGTCATTGGGGGATGCCCTTCTTGTGGTCCCCTGAGTTTTCCGGGGGGCTACGCAGGGGAGGGGCACCGAGGCTGTGGAACTCCCTTCTGCTGGGGATGCGTCTGGTCCCGGACCTTCTCTCCTTTCGAAAAAGCTGTAAGACTTGGCTATTCCGTCAGGTGTTTGGTGGGGGAGATGGGCAGAGGGTGGGGGAGGAGAGGGATGGGGGGGGAGTGGTATGTTTTTATAATTTTATGGTTTTATAATTGTTTTTATGTTGTTGTAAGTCTGCCTGTGGCAGGAGGGGTGGGATATTAAGCCTTTTAATAAATAAATAAATAAATAAATAAATACTTGTCAAGAAACTACTCAAGGCTGTCAACTCTCAAGACTGTATCACAAGTCTGGTGCTACTGGAGGTGTGTTAAAGCCAAAAATTGATAGAATCAGGAAAAGCTCACTTTTTAAAAAAAGAAGTAAGTTTCTAGTCCACCTGGCTGCAGAGAAAAACTTGAAAATATGGCTAAACTGTGGCCCAAAGGCCTAGAGCACTAAATACAAATGAAAAGAACCCACATTTAATTTTTAAGTGAGATCCCATGATTTTAAAGCCAATCGGTGGCCTGCTTTACTCCACTTTGACCTGGTTTAACCCCCGGGCCACTGTCACGATAGATCCCAGGAGCTAGATGCTGGCACAGGATACATCCTGACCATGTTGGCAGCTAGTGTGGGCTGTGACTCGGGAAAGTCTCTGAGTCACAGTCTGCGCTAGCCTCCACCATGGCCGTCTGGGAGTAAAGCAGACTATGACGTCTTACTGGATCTGTGACTGGCTTCTCATCACGGGGGGGCTGCCGTCACATAGGAAAACATCCATAGAGAGCATGACTGGGGCTTTACCACAGTCCCAGTAGGACCTGAAAACACTTAACTTGGCCTCATATCCTTACCTTTACCTGCTTCAGAGGATTATAATACCTGAAATGAACAGGTAGGATAGCATTTGGACAGATACTTCAAAAGCAACAAGAAGTCTTAATAATATATAACAAACATTGCAAAGGTCAAACTACATGGCCTACAGCTCAGTGAGAGTAATGTGCCAATTAGCAGATTAGCACTGAAAATGTTTATTGAAGGCTGGACTGTCCCTTTAAGCTCAGCTGTGAGTATGGGATACCGTGTTACTGTAATGTCCCAAGAAGATTGTAGGCGGGGGTAGTGGTGGTGGTGGTGGAGGGGGGGTGTTCCTCTCGCAGCCCGGAGGTGGATGAGAGGACGCAGGGGAATTAGCAATCCCCCGGCTACGACCTGCAACCCCGAGGCTCGGGGTGATCCTATGTGAGGATTCAGGAGTGACCCCCACCCTTGGCCTCCAAAACCTCCCCTTCTAGCTAAGCCTACTCCACCTGGATAGCATCAGGGCTGATAGCCCGGCAGGCTCCCTGGCTACTATGGGGAAGTTCTCCCTCTGGAGGGTAACGCCCTGGTAGTGGGCTCTTGAGAAGGACGGGGCTGGGTCACTCTGTCTGACCTGAGAGATGCCGCTTCTGTTCCTCCAGATGCAGGGGACCAGGCTAGAGGTCCAGTCCCTGGGAATGAGGAGCCATGGCTCCTTCCCCTAGCTCCCCCCTCGCTCAAGTGAGCTTAGGGCTTTTATGCTCCTGGAGCACGCTCAGTGGGTTCAAGCCTCCCTGGGCGTGCTCCCTGAGCGGGGCCTGATTGGCCTAGCTCTGGGTCCCTCTGCACATGACCCAGGACTTAGCCTCCATAAGGAAACTTCAGCCTTACTGGGCATGCTCCAATGTACCACAGGTACTGTAATAGAGGCGGCCTTGGCTTTTAAGGGCCCTACTGCCAAGGTGCCTCGGCCGTATTACCTGGAATAGGGGCCCAGCCTAACTCCTGGGAAGCCACCCTATTACCCCCTCTTCCTGTTTAAAAAAACCAAGGTCCTGGGGACAAAGACCTTTGATCCAAACGAAAAACAGTGGACACTGTCCACGAGCCCTACCCTTGACGGAACGAAAGAGATTAGCGGTAACCCCACAAAATAAGCCCCTGGGCAAGGAAAATCCTTAGCTAGTGGGAGGAAGAAGTGGTCATGTGCCCATGCAGCGAAGGAAAGCGTATCCTTCGTGTTCAGTGGCCCTTCTTGGTGGACTTCTTCATTCCAGAGGGCTTGTCCGCATGAGGAGGTCCGGCATCCAGGTGGTTGAAGTCTTGTTGAGCCCCGGCCGTGTATCGGGAAAGTCCACTTGTTTCAGGTCTTTACCTGGTACGTGGTGAATGGAAAAAGGAAAGGCCTGTAAAGCCAGGTACCATCGAGTCAGTCTGGCACTGGAATCCTTCATTACCGCCAGCCATCAGAGAGGGGCATGGTCGGTAGTGACTTGAAAGGGCCGTCTGAGTAGATAATATTTGAAGGTCTCCAAGGTCCATCGAATAGCCAAACATTTGCGTTCGATAGTGGAGTAGTTCCTCTTGGTGGGGAGCAGCTTTCGGTTTATGTAGGCCAGTGGGTGGTCTCCATCCGGCCATGGCTGGGAAAGGACCCCAGCTATGGCGACCGAGGAGGCATCAGTGGTGACCGTGAATCGTTTGGAGAAGTCCGGGCATCAGAACACTGGAAAGGAGGTTAACCGCTTCTTGAGCGTTAGGTAGGCCGTTTGGGCTGCCTGGTCCCAGTGGATCTGGGTTGGTGCCGCTTTCTTTAGCCACTCTGTGAATGGAAAGGAAATGTCCGCGCACTGGGGAATATATTTACGGTAAAAGGTGACCGAGCCGAGGAATGAGGAAAGGTCTTTCTTGGTCACCTGTCGCTGGCTAGCCCATATAGCCTGTATTTTGGATTCTTGGGGTAGGATGACTCTGTTCCCTACGAAGTGGCCCAAGAAGTTTGTCTCTCGGCATCCCATAAAACACTTCTTGGGGTTGGCCGCGAGGCAGGTACTCCTGAGGGTGTTCAACACGTTTTTAACGTGGAGTAGGTGCTCTTGCCAGGAACTGCTAAAAATTAGATCATCATCCAGATATGCTAGAGCATGCTGACTATGGTGGCCTAGAATTTTATCAATTAGGTGTTGAAAGGTGGTCGGGGCCTCATGGAGTTCAAATGGCATCTTTCTAAACTGAAAGAGCCCTTGTGGGGTTGAAAAGGCTGAGGGGTCTGGCTGCTCGAGATAATGGGATTTGCCAATAGCCTTTTGTTAAATCGAGGGTGGTAATGAACTGGGCGGAGCCTAATTTAACTAGCAGGTCTTCTACCCTTGGCATGGGGTACGCATCCATCTGTGAGAGGGAGTTCAAGTACCGAAAGTCGACACATGGGCGGATGGCTCCATCTGGTTTCGGTACAAGCACCAGGGGGTGGAGGACCGTTTAATAACCCCCCATTTAAGCATATTGTGGATTTCCGCTTGTAAGGGCTTCTGGTATTCCACGGGGATTCTGTAGGTGCAGCAGCAGGGTCGTGCTCCGTCAACCAGGGTGATATGGTGAGTAGCCTGGTTAGTCTGCCCCGGCAGGGTTGAGAATACATCTGGGTATTGCTGAATTAGGCTCCACATTTCTTGGGCTTGGCTGGTCATCAAGTGAGCATCCAAGTTGACGGGGCTTCGTCTCGGGCCTCTATGGGGTTCGGACCCAGGAAGTCCTCGTTAGATTTCTGGGCTGTATAGAACGCGTCTTGGGCATGCCATTCTTTCAAGTGATTAATATGGAAGATTTTGTCCCCTTGCTCCTCACAGTCAACTTTATAGTCCACCGGGCCAACCTGGTGCAGCACCTCAAAGGGCCCCTGGCAAGTGCCATACAGCTTGCTGGCCGTGGTTGGTAGTAGCAATAAGACACGGGACCCGGGGTTTAGTTCTTGGTGCTGGGCTTTGACGTTGTAATAGTGCTCCTGATTTTGTTGGGCTGTGCGGGCTTTCTCATGGGCCCACTCCGTGCAGAGCCGCAGCTGTGCCTTCAAGTCGTTTACATGCTGAAGGACGTTTTGTGAGGGGGACCGATTGTCAGTCCAGGCTTCCTTGACGAGGTGTAGAATCCCTTTTGGTTATCTCCCGTATAGCAACTCAAAGGGAGAGAACCCCGTCAAGGCTTGCGGTACCTCCTGAACCGCAAACAAGAGGTAGGGGAGGAGTCGGTCCCACTGTCTGGGATGGTTGTGGACGAACCGTATCATCATCATTTTCAGGGTACGATTGAAGCGTTCGACCAAGCCATCCGTCTGTGGGTGATAGACCGATGTGGGCATATGGTGTACCCATAACAGGGTCCAGAGGGTTTGCAACACCTCTGCCATGAGGATGGGTCCTTGGTTGGTAACCAAGACTTCTGGTAGGCCTACACAGGAAAAATTCGTCATTAGCTCTCGAGCTATCACTTGGGCTGTGACTCTTCGTAAGGGGACGGCCTCTGGATATTTACTAGCATAGTCTACCAGTACTAGTATAAAGTGGTGGCCCAGGGAACTAGCTTCCAGAGGTCCTACCAAATCTACCCCAACCCGGGAAAAGGGTCTCGTCACTAAGGGCAAGGGAACTAGTGGCGCTCGGAGTGTCCCCTTGTCCTGGGTCCATTGGCATTGTGGACAGGACCGACAGGACCGCTCCACTTCTTTGTGTATCCCTGGCCAACAGAAGTGGGCAAGAATACGTTGGAGGGTTTTGTCCCGGCCGAGGTGACCCGCCAAGGGTATGTCGTGGGCTAGGTGAAGTAGAGTGGACTTGGCTGATTGGGGAGCCACGATTTGGGCGATAGGCTCCTTACTGAGGTCAGGTTGAGAGATTCGCCATAGTATGTCTTCTCTGATCTCGTCGAGGCAGCATACTCTCAGCCTCTGGACGCACGACCTGTCCATTTATGCGGGTCACCTGGCCCCGACACTGGGTCAAGACCGGGTCATTGGCTTGTTCCTATGGCAGGTCCAAGTTAGGTCCCAACACTGCTCGCTTTAAGGCTTGTGTTGGGCTGTCCATATTGGCAATGTCCTGGCCGTCAGGGAGTACTTAGACAGTCTTAGGGTGTAGTCTGTCCAGTGGCCACCAGGTGGCGCTGGGCCAATCCCATGGGACTGCGTCCCTTGTAATTTATTTACAGTCTCTTGCAATTTCGGCAGGCACCAGTGGGTGGTGCTGTGCCCATTCTCCACCACTCTGTAGGCGGGGGGCTTCCTCTCGCAGCCCGGAGGCGGATGAGAGGATGCAGGGGAATTAGCAACCCCCCGGCTACGACCTACAACCCCGAGGCTCGGGGTGACACTATGTGGGGGTTCAGGAGTGACCCCCACCCTTGGCCTCCAAAACCTCCCCTTCTAGCCAAGCCTACTCCGCCTGGATAGCGTCAGGGCTGATAGCCCAGCAGGCTCCCTGGCTATTATGGGGAAGTTCTCCCTCTGGAGGGCAATGCCCTGGTAGCAGGCTCTTGGGGATTACGGGGCTGGGTCACTCTGTCTGACCTGAGAGATGCTGCTTCTGTTCCTCTAGATGCAGGGGACCAGGCTAGAGGTCCAGTCCCTGGGGATGAGGAGCCATGGCTCTTTCCCCTATCTCCTCCCTTGCTCAAGTGAGCTTTTATGCTCCTGGAGCGCGCTCAGTGGGTTCAAGCCTCCCTGGGCGTGCTCCCTGAGCGGGGCCTGACTGGCCTAGCTCTGGGTCCCTCTGCACATGACCCAGGACTTAGCCTCCATAAGGAAACTTCAGCCTTACTGAGCATGCTCCAATGTACCACAAGTACTGTAATAGAGGCGCCTTGGCTTTTCAGGGCCCTACTGCCAAGGTGTATCCAGAATAGGGGCCCAGCCTTACTCCTGGGAAGCCACCCTATTACAAAGATCACTAGCGTAAAAATCATGACACAGAGGACGGCTGTGCAGAAGGTCTAGTACAGAGGTGGGCAAAGTTTCTGTATCAATTTACTACAGTGGGGCCAAAGAGCTGCATGTGGCTTTGGAACCACAGTTTGCCCACTTCTGGTCTAATTTTTGTATTTCTGGCATTTGCGTTTTGATTTATTTTTGGAGTTTTATGGGCCTTTTTGGTGTAGGGGCGCACAGTGCCCAACAGCTGATCGGAGGAGGGGGGTCTGGAAGGAGAGCACACCTGCCCAACAATGGATTGGGGGAGGGGCCCCTGGGAGGAGTGTGCGCTGCTCCTCTGGGCTCCCCGATCAGTTGTTGGGTGGGTGGAAAGAGCATGTGCTTCTCCCGTGGCCCCCCCCGAACCATCTACCCAACAGCTGATCTGGGGGAGGAGGAGCCCAGAGGATTGCACGTGCTTCTGACAGGTTCCCCTCCCCTGTGATCAGATGTTAGGCAGGGGGTGAGTGAAAGTGCACTCCTCTTCCCCTCAATAGCTGCTTAGCAGCAGGATGCCGAGTCCTCCAGCACAGCAGGAGTCTGGGTGTCCAACCCTGTGTGGCCAGCTCCTCAGTCTGTCCCAGGGCGTGGAGGGGTTATTGATAGCCACTGGTCCAAACTGTTGTGGCTGAAATTTCCCACCATGGGGTACGAGTGGGATTGGGCCTGTCCCAGTTCATGTGGCTGCACTCGTATTCTTTGATGTAGAAAACCTTGCTGCATAATGTTTGGAAGTAGTTTCTCTTAAAGAAGCCTATATGTTCAATGAGGCATTTGTATGGACTTCATCGTGGGGACTGATATTGCACAGCACTAATGTTCACAAGGGAATTCTAATAAACTCTTGAGCACATGGCTGTGATTCTCTCTGGATGGATCCCTGCTTACATGTGGTACAAACATCTCCATTCACATGGTTTCAGAAGACAGAAAAAGTGGAGTTGGCTATGTCTCCAGATCCCCTGATGCCAGCAGAGGTGTTCAAAAGATGCTTCACTATATCTACTGTGCTGCATGTGGAGGGGTGGAGTCCAGGATTACTTACTACTGCATTGGGTGCTGAACCATTTCCCACTTCAGGTGTACGAGAGGCCCAACTAAAGTGCAAGGGGATCAAGATTTCAGTGAGAGAAACCAGTTAAGTGAGCACTGGTGAAACTGTTGACATGATTTATGGGCCAGCTGTCAAACCCTTATTCATGGCTTATAAGGTTAGTTGGAGAAGTCCTGAAACGAATATTCACTGCAAATACCGTATATGACAAATGCACCTGCTTCGTGTTGGATCTGGCAAAGTAGGTACAAAACACTATTTGTGCCTGTTTCCTTCATGTATACACTGTGGGGCTTTTAGTTGGTTTTTCTGGGGCAGGGTTTCGGTCACTTTTGCTCGCATATTCGGTTTTTTGACCAAATATCTGACAGAATAACTGAACAAAAATGACCCAGAAAACCCAGGAAAAATAGGGTTTCTTAAAAATATGTGAATATTCAGTTACTATCTGAATGCAAGCAATACTCATGAATCAGATATCAGCTATTTGTTTCAGCCCTATGTTTGATACTTTATGTTGTTAGACATAATAAAGAGACCACAGCTTATTACTGTGTACATCTAACATTTTTACCTTGCAGTGCATGAAGAACAATTAAGCACTGCTTGATAGATGACTGAGCTGCACGTTTATGAACACAATCATGTTTTTTAAAAGGGTTTAATAATGTAAGAGCCTTTAGAATATACAATTCTATATAATTTGTTAATTAAGAATACACCATTTCCCCATTTCGCTCTTTAAAAGGAGCAGAGCACATAATCTGTTTGGAATGTAAAGTGATTTTCCCTATGGGCAGCACTGTGACAGAATGCATGAAGTGTTCTGCATTTGGGAAGCGTGCATGGAAAGTGAGTCGGTGATGGAGTGCACTTTGAAGTAAGTTTATTACAGCTACTCTGCAGGGAGCCCAGTTCCTCCTGTGGCACTGCAAGCACTTTATTTACACTTCCTGATGACCATTTAGTGTAATGGAAAGCTACTGTTTTCCATTTCCCCACAGAATGAGTTATGGCTTGTTGTTTCCATATAGGTAGAGTTGAGGCCGTGAGGCTACTTGAGTGGGAGACTGCTTGCCTACTGGAAGTGAAACCTTAACTCTGAATTTCTTACACTTCAATCTTTAAAATGTATTTTAACTCTAATCTTTGAGAAAGTTTTTAAGCAAATACAGTATAGAACACCCCACCTTCCCGATGATGCTGTATCTGGGCACTTAGGGAGACAGGTTTTTGTCCACGTTAGGGACGGGTCTGAAGATGTGAAGGTTCTGCCATCAATTGTATAGCTGCAGAGAGCGGATAACTTTAAACTGATCAATACTGACAGCATTGAACAACAGATCAGAACTCAACAGAGAAGCTTAATATCCCCACAGAAGCAATGGAGGACATAAAGCATGTATGGAACGAGGAGAGGGGAGATGAAGTGTGTATGGCAGGAAGCCTGAAATTTAGCAGAATCAGGGGGAGGGATGCTGGGGATAGGGGCAGGTAACTCCTTGCCCCTAAATTGCTCCTGGACCCCCATGAGGAGTTGCTAGGAAGTGTCCCCTTCTTAGTTACTTTTGGCTGTCCCTTGACCATTTCTGGGTCTAATGCATGGATAGCTCTCACAGTCCATAGAGGGTCTCCCCACTATGGTCTCCAGTAGACTTTTAAGTGGACTGCTTTCTGGTCCACACAACCTATAAACCTTGAAAACAACCATTAAACTGTAGATCAGCAAAATTAAGTTTAAAAGGAAAACATGGAAAAAGAAGCAATGCATCACTCTAACTCTTGAGTTTTACGTGCATCTTAGTTTCCTAAAGACAGAACGCAACCGTGTAGAAAAGGAACTTACTCAATAGATTTTTGAAGAGTGGGATCTGCTTTCCAACATTTTAACCTTCTGAATCTCTACTCTATGCTCTTCAGAGCCACAGCACATACCAAGATGTTAAACACCTATAGACTTCTTAAAATCCCAGTCAGTGTAGCGGCATGTCATATTTTCTTTTCCCCATTTTCTCAGAGATCTTGAGCTGGGTCGTGGGTTCACACTCTTCTCCAGATTGGCAGGCCCTGTGTTTCCTCCATTACTACTCCACCCTTCTGTACACAGTCACTATCCATTGTTTTCTTGATTATCCATTTGTTCTCTGCCTTGGGACTCTGGTTTCAAATGTCTTCCTGACAGGATTCTCTTCATCCACACTCTGTACATACCCATGGCATCCTAGCCTCTTCAGCTTCTTTATAAGAGTGAAGACTGTGGTCTCACTCCTGATGTCATTGTGCACGCATTCCCATAAATTAGGTTACTTTTCTCACATCTCTCTTTTCCATGGCATTTTATTTTCTCAAATTACTCTCTTTGGTTGGCCATGTCTCCTATTCATAAAGAACGTCCTCTACTATTCTTTCCTGGTGCACAGTGCAAAGATGCTGTAAACTATAAATGCAGAGACAAGTACCTGAGAAATAACAGAATATAACAATTCCAAACATGTTCAAATTAGTGATCCAGAGAAAGATTCTCTGAGGGAGAAGGAGCAGCAAATAATAAAGTCCTGTAGAAGTTCTAATGATGGGGAAATTGACTGGGGATCCATAGGAGCTTCAATCACCAGTAGTACATTAATACTTCAGAAAGGGGCGGGGTGGGAGGTTCATGGTGAAAGAGGGCAAAGGCAGTCTGGGATTCCATAGGATACTGCAAAGGGACAATGAAGCTTCTGGCTAATCAGGATGGAAGAGAAGGAAAGCTGTCTGCAAACTGCAAATGCCTCATATAACCACCCTGTACAGCAGCCATTCCCTACAGCAAGTTGGAATGTAGCTCTTTTTTGTGTGTCCAGAATGGAGTTACCAGAACTGACACTAACAGGAAGAGAGACATTGTCATGTAGACGTCTCAGTACATTATAAAGCACTTTGGCGTTCTGAAACGTAGAAAAATGTTATCTTATAGGAAAAAAAGCAAAGTTTTAAGAAATATGAGCAAACTCTTCCCTGACAGTTGAAACAGAATAGTCTGTGGCTGTTACATTGCCTGAGGCTACACATACCTCTTTCCACAAATTAAGAACAAGCAGCAGCAGTTCAGCAATCAACCTGATTGACTGGATCTTCATATGAGCTTTATGACAATGGGAAAAAAAGTTCTGCTTAATAAATGTACTTTAATTTAGGGTGAAATAATGATAGAATTCTGCATCTGACTAAAGCTGAGGATCTCGGCTTTTATTATACCTGTCTAGCACAGGGACTTATGGGGAACAAATCCACTTGTAGTTCAGGATGATGTGAGCCTTCAACCATCCCTACACATGTGATTGCAGGCACTGAAACTGCATAAGCATGGATTTGTTGGGCTTTCCATCACTCTGTCTCCAAACATCCCACCTACCCAGTGCGTACATCTGCTGTACCTTTGTGTCTGGTATCCTACAGTCATCTGTGGTGTAAAAGTGACGAGGCCGGTGCTCAAGCTCTCCACCAATGAGTAACTTTCACAATAAGTGTCTCTATGCATAACGCTTTCCACTGTTCCAGCTGCCAAACAGGGGGTAAGTGTTATGTTTGGTCATACAAACCCAGGAGCTTGCCATGAAGGGAATGGGTTTGCTGAGATTTGTTTCCTGGAACAGATTTGTTCCCTGAAACAAATCTGGGGAACACTTCAGCAGACTTGTGAGGCAGCTGAAAAAAATGCCAGGGCATAAGCATCTGTTCACTGGGCCTGTCAATTTCACAACAGGCCAGTTCAGAGAGGAGCTTAGTACCTGTCAGTTTCATCTGTGGGAGAATTGACTTCCTGGGGGAGCTTTGGCCAATTTCACCAGTGAGGAATCTTGTTTTGGAGCTGGAGCAGCCTGCTTGGTTTCATCAGCTGGGAACTTTGCCCAGCAGCCAGGAGCTACACAGGCTTCACCTGTTTATGCTGCTCCCAATGGGCTCCCTGTTGGTCAGAGTCTTTAGGGGGTCAGCATAAACTTGGAACAGCATGAACATTTGTTCTAACATGGGGTTGATTTCCCCCATGATTAACTGTACTGTGTAGAGCCACACAGTGAAAAACAAGGGTCCAGACCAAGAATATCCTTATACGTGTTTAGTCAAACATGGGTCCTACACCAGGAGGGGCCCCTGGGTGCACTGAGCTGGAATTTTTCACCAAGTCCCACAGTTCCCAAGAAAACCTCTGGAGCAGGCCCAGGCATGCAGCTGCGGTTTATCTGCATAGCTTCACTTCAGTAAAAACAACAACAAAAACCCAACAAAACCAAACCCAAAACACAGAAAACAAACAAAAAACAAACAAACCACAGCAATTTACTTTCACTGAAGATCTGACACAATGTGATTTTTAAAATGTCTTCAGCATGTGTCAAAGGTTAAAAATTACAAAGGAATCTCATTTTAAATTCAACTGTCCTTTCAAAAGCATCATATTTAACATAGGGTGAAATGTCACTGATTTAACAGATTTTCCACTCTGGAGTTAAGTGGGGAGAACTGCACGCAGCACAGGTAGGTAATTATCTCAGCTGGCTTCTAATAACAATGACAACCAAAAATGTTAATTGTAGGGATGGGTATAATGACTGAGAACTGGTCACAGCTTCTCTTGACTGGATGCTGAGCTAATGCTTTAACAAAATTCAGAAGAAAAAGAATGCATCAAGTTAGCCAAATAGCCTCTTCCATATTTTTTTTCTCCTGCTTGGGTTTTAAAAGAAACCATTAACTAATATTTGTGGTTGTTCTGTTAATCAGAATAGGTAATTTGTGCAATGGATTGGGATCAATAGAAGTACATTTCACTAAATATAATGGAGTAAGTACAGCAGGGAAATAGCATTGAAATATTACCTTTAGAAAGGAATCAAAATTAGAACATTTATCTAAACTGCTACCACCTACCTACCTTTCCTGAATGCTGGGGTTTAAAATGAGGGCTCGATATGAATGACACTTTGGGTTTGCTTTGCAAAACTAAAACTGCCTCTGCTCTTCCTGCTGCTAACTAAATTTGAAATAAAAATCTGAAAGCATTTAGATGCTGGTGAATGTGTTGCTTCCTTTGAACTATGTTGCTAAATGTTTGTAATCATTTCATAGGAGTTAACGAGGTCTAATGCAATTGTTTTCTGAATCTGGGTCCACAAAAACACCTCAGGTTTCATGCTACACACAACTATTCTCTGGTTACAAAAATAGCTTTGTGAGGCATGTTGTTCATTGCAAAAACATGTAGCCAGTTCCGAGTAGAGAGAAGCTAGTGTTGGCAACCCCACACGCTCGCAGGTCATGTGCCAGTCCCAACTGGCAGCCAGATAAATTAATGATGTTACAAACTGCACACATGTATTTCCCACTTATGCCTGCAACCAAATGGGCTGCACCTAAAATCACAAGTTGGCAGCCCCAGGTCGATGATGTGGGCTTCTGCCTAGGGATGCTGTTGGGTGTTAGGCTGTGGAGGGGGGCTGCAAGTGAAGGTAATTCTGGGTGATTCTACACATTATAGTAGCCACTTAGATTCCCATACTGGTGTGCTTGTTTGTACACATAAACATGGGAATGGCTACCTGACAAACCTGGATCAGCAGGCCTAGCTTTAGGTCCACATGCATCCAGCTATAGGTCTGGAAGGGAGGTACTAGTTTTTTCCCTGCTACTAGCAGGCTAGGCCTAGAGCTGAATCGGGTATTTGATTTGTTACCTGCAGGTAATACCCGCATTTTTGGGTACCATTTTGGGTATCTGAATCAGTACCTGAATACCGATTGAGTACCCTAAAAACCAAAATACCAACAACCAGTATACAGAAATATCAAACTTTCCTGAATTCCTGAAAAATACGGGACAAAATCAGGGACAAAACTTGTTTTTTCGGTATACCAGCTGTTGATATTTTGGTATACTGGATGTTGGTAGTTTGGTATTTTGTGTACTCAAATGAAAATTAGTTCAGGTACTGAACATTATCCAGAATATTCAGTTGGATTTGGGTACCGGAAATTTGACGGGTATACCTGTTTTTGTAGGTACTCATTTCACCTCTAGTTAGGCCCACCATCCATTGCCTGCACTGAACTTTTGCTAGCAGGGTTGTCCTGGTCTGCTGGCATTCCTGACTTAGCTTGAGATAAACTGAGAGTACTATATAGGCAAGAGCCCAGGGAAAGAAGCTGGAGCTGCTATCTACAGAACACTGGGTGAAGCCATCTGTTTGTCAACACGTGTGAACTCCTGCTTTGGGAGTTTGCATATGCACCCCTTTGCTACCAGGGAGGACAACATGTAGAAACACCCTTTCTTTATGAACATGCCAGCTCAATGCTCAACTTGTAGACAGCACCCCTTGCAAAGGATGTTGAAGCCAGCTGCACATCATCTTGATTGTGTTTAAAATTGCACTGCTGTTTTTCAGGGCCCTGAATGGTATAGTGTGGCAGGGCTGTGCCACAAGATGGCACCTGCCATCATGAAGACAATACAAAATGGTCGCCAAACAGGAAGAAAGCCAGTGGGCGTAACTAGCTGTATAAAAGAAAGGCCGGCCTGAAGGAGAGGGCAGTCTGTGCTTGGCTGTTAAGGAGAGCACATCTCTGGAGTGGCGGCCTGGAAGAGCCTGACCTGGAGCCTGAAGAAAGGAGGTATGGACCTGGGATGTGAGTGGAGGAACTAGTTTTGGTGTGTGTTGGGCTAAGCTCAAGAATATATTTTTGACTGGCCAGATGTCTGGTGCCTGGCCTAGGAAATAACTGAGTGTAAATAAACTGATAATTAAGACTGAACCTGTGAGTGTCACTCCACTTTGGGTTGGGTCCTGCAGGGACTTGCCCACAGTTAGTGGGCCCCTGCTACATATAGGTTCTGGCTATATTCAAGACCTGCTTCTGGACCCTTGCACTGATGGGTATCTACACTCAGAAATCACGCATAGTTTGGGAATCTCACCATCATGACTTAAGTCAGCGGGTGATCAAACCTTTGCTGTGGCGGGCCTCACAGTGTGGAACTTGTTCCCTCCAGATGTCCATCTTAGTTCCTCCTTCCTTACGTTTATAAATCACCTGAAAACTTAATTATTCTCTAGGTGCTTTTAGGATCCACTGCAGGTTCCCCTTAATGTAGTTTGTCCTCTCTCGTTCCTTCCCCTTGTAAATTGTTTTTATATTGCTTCTTAAGTCATGGCATCACTTCTTCTGGAGCTAGGTGAAATGCACACAAGGGAGGACTGAAGAGTGGCAGCAGGCTGGGTTATAGGCTAGAAGGGTGGAATAGGAATGGAACAGAGACTACAGGAGAGGGGAAAGGCATCAACAGCCCCCTTTGTATCTAGAGGTTTGCTCTTCTCATCAGCTCAGCTGGTAAGAAAATACCAGCAGGTTACTTCTCCTAATATACTCCTGCACAGCATCCGCACATATTGTATAGTCCTGCTCTAAAATGTTTTAGAGCAAGAGCCTGTGATGGGTTTTGCCCTCCAGAATTTCCAACCATTGACGCAGATGGACTTTTGTACATATATACAAGAAATGAGAGTCTTATTAAGCAACTTGGGGGCGTTTAGGCTATAGGGCACCCCAAAAGGACCTTCAACTTTCGTCATAAGGTACATGTTTGAAACTTGTGCCATTTTGTGTAGAAATGTGTCCCCACACATAAAATATAAAATCTGACACAGTTGTTGTGGGCCATACCCAAATCAGACACACTCAAAGCGCCTCCACCCCAAATACCTTCCATTTTCATCATTGGGTTCATAGCAAAAAACAATGCTAATTTGTGTGGAAATGTATCCTAACCTAATAAAATATAAAGACTGACAGTGTTTTGGGGGATGGGGGTCTTCCCCCAATCAGGCATTCCTTTCCATATAACTGAGGTATGAGGCACAGGTAAGTTCCAGTGAGGTTTACTTATAAGAGTAGGCTCCTTGGTGCAGCAAGTCTTTCCCTTCTTTCCCATATTCCCTCTTCCCTGCAACCCCTGCCCCATTTTTTGCAAGGATTACGCGAGCTGATGAGAACAGGAGGAAAAAATCAGCAAAACCCTGGATACAAAGGGGGCTGTCGACTAACAAAATGGATTCTTTTTTTAACTGTTTGTGTCTTTGGCTACAAAGTGGAGATGATATTATTTAATTGCCCTCGTAAAGCAACACAAGTAACTGGGCTAAACGTGCTTCATAAGTGAAGAGGACAATTCATATTTTAATTATTACATGTTATTTTATATAGTACTCCCATACGATTTGCCAGGGACTCCTTTTATCTATTACAGGAATTTGGGCAGCAGGATATCTTTGTTCAACTTTTATGTATGTTTTTTCCCTTTAGTCCAAAGCTTAAAATTACTAGTGAGACGTCTCAAAATGGGAAGGACTCCTCAGAGTGCTGGACAATGGAATTATTCATAAAGCTGATGTGTTGATAACACTTCAAAATGTCCCTCAAATATACACAGGAGAATGGAGAGAACCAGGAATTCTCTTGTGTAACTTCCAATTTACACTGCGCGCACACACATGCCAGTGCATTTACAATGTAAGGAAATATGAAATATAGTTTGATTTATACCTCAGTTAAAGTAGTGGAAACAGAGTTACGCTGTATTTACAGGATTATAATGGATCGCATCATCTGGCCCACGGTCCATGTAAGTTAGACTTACTCTCTTTATTTTAACTTCCTTGGGAGATGAAGTTAATAAGTGCTTCATATAAAGCCAGGTGTTCTAAATAATGCAATTATATAATCAGCTTTGATGGAGCTAATTGCCAAAGAACAGTGGCTGTTTTGTAGAGAAAGCTATGAAGCAAGGACCAATTCAATTACAGCTGTGATTATTTCCTATATAGCCATCTCAAGCTGGATTAGAAATCAAATCCTTCTTGACCTGCATTTCTAAAACATCTAACATGTTGTATGCAAGGGCACAGTGTACAATGATGGTTTGGAAGCAGAGAGGAGGAGAGGGAAAACAGAGGTTACTTACCAGTAACTCTGTTCTTCGAGAGAGCTCCGCGTATTCTCACTCTTGGGATTCACTTCCTGCTTCGCAGGTACCAGAAAACCTCTCGTCAGCAGTATCCAGGCAGAATATGTCTGGAAAAGACTAGAACACGGTGAGGGCTCCGTCCCTCCATCCCCCTCCCATCCTGAGAAAAGCGTGGGCCCATATCACGAGGGATGGGCTAGTATAAATAGGGGGAGGAGACCTCACCGTCTCAGTTTCTTCCAACCCCGGTCCAGAAGACCCCAACAATGTCCATCCAAGACTGAGGGGAAGGAGGGCGGGATGTGAGAATACGCAGAGCTCTCTCGAAGAACAGAGTTACTGGTAAGTAACCTCTATTTCTTCTTCGAGGATCGCCGCGATTCTCACTCTTGGGAGAGTAATAAACAGTTTTTTAACACCTACCTCAAGGAAGAGGGAGTCGAGGATGTCCCTCCAATAATGAATCGAGCACTGCTTTCCCCAATTGGGAGTCTGATCTGGCCGCAAGATCCAAAGAGTAGTGCTTAGTAAAGGTATGGACTGATGCCCATGTGGCAGCTCTGCATATGTCCGATAGATGTGGCTGTAGCCTGAGTAGAATGTGCTCTCAACCCCAAAGGCGGGACCTTATCTGCTAAAGCATAACATTTTTGTATGCATAGGACAATCCACTTGGAAATCCTTTGAGAAGAGAGCTTGACTCCGATTCTCTGGCCCCCATATGATATAAACAGAGAGTCACATGCTCTAATGCTCTTAGTTCGTTCAATGTAGAAGGCTAATGCTCTTTTGACATCCAAAGTGTGGAGCGTCTGTTCCACGAATGAAATATGAGGCTTAGGGAAAAAAACTGGCAACGAAATCGTTTGGTTTAGGTGAAAAGGAGATGCTATCTTGGGGAGAAAAGTGGGATCGACCCTTAGGTCAACTTTGTCTCTATGGAACAGGATATAAGGTGGTGAAGCTCTAAGAGCAGTTAGTTTGCTCACCCTTCGTGCTGAGGTGATTGCCACTAAGAAAGTAGTCTTGATAGTTAAGTCCTCCAAGCTACATGAGGCTAAAGGTTCAAAGGGGGGAGACATCAGCTTTGACAGTACGAGGGTCAAGTCCCACTGAGGTGCAGGCTGAGATCTCTGTGGGAAAGTGTTCACCAGCCCCTTCCAAAAAGACGTCATTAAAAAATGGGCAAATAAAGTTTCCTGGCCTTCTAGCTGCAAGCGCGATGATAGAGCCGTCAGGTGCACCTTTATAGATGTAATTGATAAATGCGACTTTTGTAGGGTCAGAAGATAAAGGAAAACGTGATTCATGTTAAGAGAGTGCAAGGAAATGGACTGTGATTCGCACCACTTAGAAAAATGCCTCCATTTCATCTCATAGCACCTACGGGTAGAGAGTCTCCGAGAATTTAGCATAATCTCCGAGACCTCTGGAGGCGCATTACTTATTAGGGCAGGATCAACCATGCGGAGAGGTGGAGCATCTGTAAATCGTGGTGAAGGATTCTCCCCTGATCCCGAGACAGAAGATCGTGTGCGAGTGGGAGGGTCTTGACTTGTGATGCCATCCCTTGCAAGGTTTGGAACCAGGTTTGGTGGGGTCAAAAGGGGGCAATCAGAATCAGGTGAGCTTTGTCTGTCCTGATTTTGCATAGGACTCTGGAGGAGAGGGATCGGTGGAAAGGCATAGAGGAAGGTCCTGTGCCAGGAGATTGCAAAAGCGTCCGATATCGATCTTGGTGCTAATCCTGCCCGACTGCAAAATTCTGGGAGCTTCGTGTTCTCTTGTGACACGAACAGATCTATCCTTGGTGTCTCCCATTCCTAAAAAATGTCAAGAAGAATATCTTCTTTCAGTGAACATTCGTGTTGATCCGCTGTCTTGCGGCTGAGAAAGTCTGCTACTGAGTTGTCTTGGCCTGCCAAATGAATTGCTTGGACATGTATGTCGTGTTCTATGCACCAATGCCAGATGGTCTCTGCTTCTTTGGAGAGACGTGTGGATCTTGCTCCGCCTTGTTTGTTTATGTACCACATAGCTGTGGTACTGTCTGTTACAATTAGAATGTTCTTTCCCCTGATGTGGGGTAGTAGGGCTTTCAGAGCCCAGTGTATCGCCCGGAGTTCTAACATGTTGATGTGAAGGTGTGCTTCTTCTGGGGACCATAGTCCATGCACTTGAATGCTTCCCATGTGAGCACCCCAGCCGGTTAGAGATGCGTCTGAGGTGATCGATGCATGGGTGTTTGGAGGATCGAAAGGTACTCCCTTCAAGACTTGTTCCGCATCTGTCCACCACTGGAGGTTCCTGAGAAGTCCTTTTGTTATAGATAGCTTCATGTTGAGGGGGTGGAGGGTAGGGGTGTAGTTGTGTGCTATCCATTGCTGAAGCAGCCTTATGTGAAGGTGTGCATGTGGTGTCACCATCGTGGTGGATGCCATCAATCCCTGTAAGTGAAGGAAGAATCAAACTGACTTGGTTGGATGGGATTGAAGAACGTCCAGGGCACGGCCTATGGTCAGGAATCTCTCTGTAGGCAGATATGCTTTCGCCTGGTGGATGTCTAGTATCGTCCCTATGAAGGGCAGTTGTTGGGAAGGGTGTAGATGTGATTTGGGTAGGTTGATGACGAAGCCTAGACCTTCGAGCAGTGACATTGTTAATTCCAGATGTTGTTGGAGTTCTTGCTGCGATGTCGTTGCAATCAGCCAATTGTCCAGATACGGGAATATTCTGAGCCTTAACCGTCAGAGATGGGCAGCAACCACTGCGACACATTTGGTAAAAACACGTGGTGCCGTAGACAGTCTGAACGGGAGGGCCCGGTACTGGAATCAAAGGTTCTCTGCAATGAAGCATAAATATTTGCGGTGAGATGGCCGGATAGAAATATAAAAATAGGCATCCAGTAGATCAAGGGAAGCTAACCAGTCGCCTTGCTGTAACCCCATAAAGATAATGGGTAGGGAAGTCATGCGAAACTTAAATTTACGGACAAACTTATTGAGTTGCCTGAGGTCCAGAATAGGGCGGAAGCCTTTGTTCTTTTGGGGGACCACAAAGAACCTAGAGTAAAAGCCAGCATTAAGCTCGTCTTTGGGGACTGGCTCAATGGCTCCCTTTTGGAGGAGCTTCTGAATTTCAACTAGTATTTGAGTTGGGGGGGGAGCCCCTTGGGGGGCAGGAAGAGAGGGGAGGGAGGGTGTGGAACTGGATGGCATAGTCAAACTGGATAATTTCTCTGACCCAGCGGTCGGTAGAAATGGTCTCCCACTGGGGTAGGAAGGGCAAAAGGCGGTCCTGGAATGAGGGGCTATCCTCATAATTTCCCTTGATCAAGGTGTCGTTAAAAATGGAACTTCGTCTGCTGTCCAGAAGACGAATTAGAGGATGCTTTGCCTCTGCCCCTCTGTCTACCAAACGCCTTGCACTGTTGGGTGCCCTGTGACTGATGGTATTGGAACGAGGTCTGTTGTTGAAACGCTTCCCAGCCTGGTAATTATATGGCTGGTACGTGGGCCTTCTAGGAGAGAAGGCATAGGCACCTGGGGCAGGGAAAGGTTTCTTTCGTATGGCGCGTATGACCCCTGTAGATCTTGCTGTTTGATTAATTTCTTTGATTTTTTTCAGGGTGTCATCGGTAGATGTGGAGAAAAGCCCTTCGCAATCAAAAGGTAAGTCCTCTTTTCTTGTTTTATTTTCTTGTGTCAGGGCTGTGGAATGAAGCCATGCATGCCTTCGAAGTGCAATGGAAGATGCCATCCCTCTGGCATTGGCATCAGCCATGTGCGTATTTGCAGTCAGCTGGAATTGGGCCATTTGCATGCCTTCCTTCTGAATCACTGCTATCTGGTTAGGGTCTGTAGTGCTGCTGAGCCTCAACTACACCCAGTGTTGGTAGCCGTACATGGTGGATGCATAATTGGCAATTCTAAACGACAGGAAGTCCGAGGAAAACACCTTCCTTCCCAGTACGTCTAGTCTCCTTCCCTCCCTGTCAGCTGGGGACGTTTGTACCCCTCCCGCTCGGGATTGTACTGATGCAAATGCAATAACTAGGGAGTTGGGGGGGGGGATGTTTGTGAAAGATCTGAGCCCCTTCTTTGGGTACAGCATACAGGGAGTCCGCTAGCTTATTGGTAGGTGATACAGAAGCGGGTTTACCCCATATGGCTGAGGCAGGTTCCAGCAGCTGTTCTAAAAGCAGTAGCATTATATGCCCTGATTCACCTGCCCCTAAGATTCNTGGTGCTAATCCTGCCCGACTGCAAAATTCTGGGAGCTTCGTGTTCTCTTGTGACACGAACAGATCTATCCTTGGTGTCTCCCATTCCTAAAAAATGTCAAGAAGAATATCTTCTTTCAGTGAACATTCGTGTTGATCCGCTGTCTTGCGGCTGAGAAAGTCTGCTACTGAGTTGTCTTGGCCTGCCAAATGAATTGCTTGGACATGTATGTCGTGTTCTATGCACCAATGCCAGATGGTCTCTGCTTCTTTGGAGAGACGTGTGGATCTTGCTCCGCCTTGTTTGTTTATGTACCACATAGCTGTGGTACTGTCTGTTACAATTAGAATGTTCTTTCCCCTGATGTGGGGTAGTAGGGCTTTCAGAGCCCAGTGTATCGCCCGGAGTTCTAACATGTTGATGTGAAGGTGTGCTTCTTCTGGGGACCATAGTCCATGCACTTGAATGCTTCCCATGTGAGCACCCCAGCCGGTTAGAGATGCGTCTGAGGTGATCGATGCATGGGTGTTTGGAGGATCGAAAGGTACTCCCTTCAAGACTTGCTCCGCATCTGTCCACCACTGGAGGTTCCTGAGAAGTCCTTTTGTTATAGATAGCTTCATGTTGAGGGGGTGGAGGGTAGGGGTGTAGTTGTGTGCTATCCATTGCTGAAGCAGCCTTATGTGAAGGTGTGCATGTGGTGTCACCATCGTGGTGGATGCCATCAATCCCTGTAAGTGAAGGAAGAATCAAACTGACTTGGTTGGATGGGATTGAAGAACGTCCAGGGCACGGCCTATGGTCAGGAATCTCTCTGTAGGCAGATATGCTTTCGCCTGGTGGATGTCTAGTATCGTCCCTATGAAGGGCAGATGTTGGGAAGGGTGTAGATGTGATTTGGGTAGGTTGATGACGAAGCCTAGACCTTCGAGCAGTGACATTGTTAATTCCAGATGTTGTTGGAGTTCTTGCTGCGATGTCGTTGCAATCAGCCAATTGTCCAGATACGGGAATATTCTGAGCCTTAACCGTCAGAGATGGGCAGCAACCACTGCGACACATTTGGTAAAAACACGTGGTGCCGTAGACAGTCTGAACGGGAGGGCCCGGTACTGGAATCAAAGGTTCCCTGCAATGAAGCATAAATATTTGCGGTGAGATGGCCGGATAGAAATATAAAAATAGGCATCCAGTAGATCAAGGGAAGCTAACCAGTCGCCTTGCCGTAACCCCATAAAGATAATGGGTAGGGAAGTCATGCGAAACTTAAATTTACGGACAAACTTATTGAGTTGCCTGAGGTCCAGAATAGGGCGGAAGCCTTTGTTCTTTTGGGGGACCACAAAGAACCTAGAGTAAAAGCCAGCATTAAGCTCGTCTTTGGGGACCGGCTCAATGGCTCCCTTTTGGAGGAGCTTCTGAATTTCAACTAGTATTTGAGTTGGGGGGGGAGCCCCTTGTGGGGCAGGAAGAGAGGGGAGGGAGGGTGTGGAACTGGATGGCATAGCCAAACTGGATAATTTCTCTGACCCAGCGGTCGGTAGAAATGGTCTCCCACTGGGGTAGGAAGGGCAAAAGGCGGTCCTGGAATGAGGGGCTATCCTCATAATTTCCCTTGATCAAGGTGTCGTTAAAAAGGGAACTTCGTCTGCTGTCCAGAAGACGAATTAGAGGATGCTTTGCCTCTGCCCCTCTGTCTACCAAACGCCTTGCACTGTTGGGTGCCCTGTGACTGATGGTATTGGAACGAGGTCTGTTGTTGAAACGCTTCCCAGCCTGGTAATTATATGGCTGGTACGTGGGCCTTCTAGGAGAGAAGGCATAGGCACCTGGGGCAGGGAAAGGTTTCTTTCGTATGGCGCGTATGACCCCTGTAGATCTTGCTGTTTGATTAATTTCTTTGATTTTTTTCAGGGTGTCATCGGTAGATGTGGAGAAAAGCCCTTCGCAATCAAAAGGTAAGTCCTCTTTTCTTGTTTTATTTTCTTGTGTCAGGGCTGTGGAATGAAGCCATGCATGCCTTCGAAGTGCAATGGAAGATGCCATCCCTCTGGCATTGGCATCAGCCATGTGCGTATTTGCAGTCAGCTGGAATTGGGCCATTTGCATGCCTTCCTTCTGAATCACTGCTATCTGGTTAGGGTCTGTAGTGCTGCTGAGCCTCAACTACACCCAGTGTTGGTAGCCGTACATGGTGGATGCATAATTGGCAATTCTAAACGACAGGAAGTCCGAGGAAAACACCTTCCTTCCCAGTACGTCTAGTCTCCTTCCCTCCCTGTCAGCTGGGGACGTTTGTACCCTTCCCGCTCGGGATTGTACTGATGCAAATGCAATAACTAGGGAGTTGGGGGGGGGATGTTTGTGAAAGATCTGAGCCCCTTCTTTGGGTACAGCATACAGGGAGTCCGCTAGCTTATTGGTAGGTGATACAGAAGCGGGTTTACCCCATATGGCTGAGGCAGGTTCCAGCAGCTGTTCTAAAAGCAGTAGCATTATATGCCCTGATTCACCTGCCCCTAAGATTCCAAAGATAGGTCCCGTTTGGGATTTTTTAACTACCCTCGTGGGAAGTTTAGAGAGGGAGGATGCCATCCTCCTGAGCATTGCCTGAAAGGCCTTCGAATCCTCGGTTGCCAGGGATATATTGGGGTCCGAAATGGCATCTGGAGGGGGCAGGGATATTGTCTCATCCTCCTCGAGAGATGGTGATGATGAGGAAGATGAACGAGACGCCGATCTCCCTGGGGAAGCTACCCCAACTGGTGCCGGTACCGTCGGTACCGCCTCCTCTCTCGGACCTCCCAGTAGCGAGGTCAAGAGCTGTGTGGCCCCCGAGGGTGCTAACCTTTCTTGTGATTGCGTCGCCGCGCTTCCCGGTGCTGGTACATGGGTCCTAACGTCGATGGTACCGACGTCCAAGGGCGCCTGCACCGAGCCTGTCTCCGAAGGTGGGGGACGAGACACTGTCGCTGTTGCCCTCAGCGGGGCTGACGGTACGTAGGGCTGTTCCTGTCCTGATTGTGGCAGAAAATCGAAATCCGCTCTCGCCCTATAGGGTGATGGGCTCCGGGATCAATATCAGTAGCCTTGGATGTAGGCATACTCCTGACATCTGTCCCTTGGGTTGTAAGGTGAGCAGCAGGAGCACGGTGAGTGGGATCTGCGCTCCCTATGGTACCTCAGCGGGGTTCCGTGTTCATTCCGGTACCGCGGGTATCTGGACCGTGAGCGGTAGGGCCTATGCAACCAGGAGCGGGAGTCTCTCTGCACCGCTGGTAGCGTGAGCATAGGGGTGGGAAAGCCCACGTCAGCGGAGTCATTGGTTGCAGGGGTTCTAGTTATGGGGTCGCGCCCGTTGGTCCTGACGGTAACGCCTCCTGCCGCTAGGAGACCACCGACTCCCCTGTTCCAGCCTCTCTTGAGGAGCTTTTCTTCTTTTTCTTTTTGTCCCCGCTTTTAGTACCTCGCTCCAAGGAGCGGGTCGAGCTGTGCGCGCGCGGTGCATCGCTACCGCCTTCCATGGAGCGGGCGGTACCGGAGGCATGGGAACTGTCCTTGGGCGGAGATGGTACCGCCTGTGCCGGCTCCGTCGGAGTCCTCTGCGCCGTCTCCATCACCGGTGCTATGGAGTGCTGGGTGGGGAGCCTGCGAGGCCCCTCTTCTCCACCCTCTAGTGCCCCTTTTGTTAATAGATCCTGCAGGCCGTTTGGCCCTGTTAGATAGTACTGAGCAGGCTCCGCAAGTCTGTGTATTATGGGCCTCTCCCAAGCAGGCTAAACAGTGAGCGTGCTGGTCGCTGACTGACAAGGTGGCGGGACACGAACTACATCGTTTGAAGCCTGGCTGTTTGGGCATTCCCGCTTGCCCCGAAGGGTGGACTAAGCCCGGGGAACGTCCCCACGGGCAAGGGCAGCACTCTGTACTCACAGAAGTTCTTTCTTTTCTTCTTGCTTTTTTTTTTTTTTTTTTTACTGAATAACGCTGAATAGCGCTGAGAGGTCTTCCAACGCCATGCGGTTGGAAGGAACTGAGACGGTGAGAGCTCCTTCCCCTATTTATACTAGCCCATCCCACATGATGCGGTCCCGCGCTTTTCTCAGGATGGGAGGGGGATGGAGGGGCGGAGCCTTCACCGTGTTCTAGTCTTTTCCAGACATATTCTGCCTGGATACTGCAGACGAGAGGTTTTCCGGTACCTGCGAAGCAGGAAGTGAATCCCAAGAGTGAGAATTGTGGCGATCCTCGAAGAAGAATTAAAGTTGCTGTCAGCATTATGATATCTTAGATTTAAATGTAGATATCTTAGTTTTATTTTAGATTTAGAGAGCCAGCATTTTGTAGTGGCTAAGTGTGCAGTACTTGGACCGGGAGGTTGGTGGAGGGGAGACCCCAGTTCTAGTCTTACCTTAGCCAGAGACTCACTGGGCCAGTCACGTTATTCTCTCAGCCTAATCTACCTCACAGAGTTGTTGAGGATTAAAAAGTTGTGTGAGTTATATGTAAAGCACTACGAGTCCCATGACAGGGGAGTGCTATATAAAAATGAAGATGATGATGATTTACTATCAATTATTATTATTATTATTAAATATGACTTATTATGGATTATAAGTCATGGAAGTCATAGATAATGACTTATCCATGATAATGATGATTATAAGTCATAGATTATGGAAAGCAGGGCAGAGGGAAGTAGTTTTTACAAGGCAAAAATTATAGAGTTCCATTGATAAAACAGAAGGAACAGTCTTCTCAAAGCTGCGTGTATGGCCTTGGTAGAATTATACACTTTAAAAAATGATTTGCACTCTGCATACTTTACCTGTACTTTTCATAAACCATGCTCACAATTCAATTGTGTGCATGAGTGGAATATGGGTATAAAATTGTGTTACATACAAAATAAAAATACACACAATAATACACTTATTACTATATACTTATTACTATACACACAGTAATACAATTATTACTATATGAATTAATTCATTTAATGTTAATGATTAAATGTTAATTGTTAAACTTAGTAAGTTGAAATGTGAGCCACCCTGAGCCTAAAGGAAAGGGTGGAATACAAACTGAAATACATACATATACACATACTTTCCATAGAATAAGACAGTCATGGAAAACCTAATGTTAAAATCTGGTGAAGCAATATAATGGGAAGAATCACGTGGTGGGCACGCATTTTTTCTTCTTTTTTAAAAAAACCAAGATTTTATTTAATAAAAAGATAATACGAAAAGTAATACATAATATTATACAACATAAGACAAAAAGAGAAGGGAAAAAGTACCTTATAGAAGGGAGGTGCGACAGGAAAACCCTCATAACCCCCCTATAAAAAACCGACAACAAGGAGCAAACTTGACCTTTGAGGGGGAGGTGTGGCGACTCGACTTATGCACCCCCTTATTAAAACCTTCACAACCTTGCTCCCCCTACTTCTCTGCACTTATTGCCCTCCATACTCCAGCCCATGCACGTCGCTCCTCCTCTGTCCCTTCTCTCACCCTTCCACGCCTTCCCTGCTCCCCTAAGCGCCTTCGTCCCTTCTCACTTGCTGCCCCCCATGCCTGGAACTCCCTCCCTGTCCACATCCGCCTTGCCCCCTCCCTTCATACCTTCAAATCTCTCCTTAAAACTCACCTCTTTCGCTCTGCTCTGTCTGACTCTTTATCCTGCTGAGCCACTATTCCTATACCTACGATCGGTTTACCCTTATCCTTGCAACATGGACCTGCCTGCTGTCATTCTCATCGTAACCAAGCCAAGTACATGCACTTGAGACCTCGCATCTTCATGAATGTTAGACCCCTTGTCTCTCCCTCTGTTCCCCTTCCTAAGTCTCTCCCCCAGCTCCTGTCTCTCAGATTGTAAGCCCTAGGGGCAGGGACCGTGTCTATTTTATTACTTTGTAAAGTGCCAGGTACACTGCTTGCGCTATATAAATATTTGTTAATAATAATAATAATAATAAAATAAAGAAAAAGTGGGGAAAAGGTAGCGGGGAGTCGCCTTACTCCCTATAAGGGGGAGGAGCGGCGTCCGAGCTCACCCACTTCCCCTAACCATCATCTTATACAAATCTCAATCAGAAATTAGATTCACATACCTGCACTTTGTTATGAGAAGAAAAGGAAAAACAGCCCTGCTTCTTATAAGAGAGAAAGTGTGGCAGCTCGGCTCACACACCCTCCCAGCATCTAAAACCCTTTAGGGGTGGTGGTGCGGCTCAAGGGGAGAGAATACCTCTGCACCTTATAAAAATGACAATGCAACGGTTAAAATATTTTTTCCCTTTCCCTTTGTTTTCGCTCTCTCTTACCCTCCTATTCTTAATTTTCTTTCGATCCATCCCCTCACCTTCCCTTTTTGCCTTCTCTTTCCTTTTCTTTTCCTCTCCCTCATTGCTTCTCTTCTCTTTTTTCTTTCTTTTCCCTTTTCCCCCTCTCTCCTCCCTCCCCTCCCCTCTTCCTTCCTCTTTCATTTTTAAATTTTCTCAATTTTCCTTATTGGAAAAGGTCATTTACCACCCTTCTCTGATGGGTGGTAAAGGTCAAAAGCCACCCTTCTCTGATGGTGTTAATAAAATGGAACATCGACCTAGGTTTTTGCTTTTTCCAAATTATAAAAGAAATAATTTTGTTTCATTCTACAAATAATTTGGATGGAAAATCTATAGGGAAAGCTAGGATTGTATAGAGGATTTTTGGTAGAATGAACATTTTGACCAGATTTAATGTTCCAATCCATAAACAATTAAGGGACTGCTAAGCATCCATTTTTCCTTTACATTCTTCCAAAATGGTAATTTTCTATATATAATTAATATTTTTGGTAAGTTTTATTCCTAAATATTTTAAGTACTTCTTTTGAACAGTGAAGGTTGTTAGATTGGCTAATGCCCTCTCTGGAATTTTGGTCTCATTAAATAAAAGCATTTGAGATTTTTTTTAATGTTAACTTCTTAACCAGAGAGGATACCAAATTTTACAAGCATACTTACTACTGCTTGTATGGAATGTTCTAAACTAGATTTAAAAAAAAAATAATTATCTGCATAAAATGAGACTATGATTATGGTCACCAATATGTATACCTGTAATTTTCCCATTCTGTCTTATTGCCATGGCAAGTGTTTCAAGTGCAATTTTAAACAATAACAGGGACAATGGACAACACTGTCTTGTCTCATGTTTTAACTTAAAATCTTTAGTTAGCTTTCCATTAAGTATTAACTTTGCTAAAGGATTTGATACATTATTTTAACCCATTCTAGGAAGGCTCCCTGAATATGCATCCTCTTCCAGGTAGCAAACAAAAATCTGTGCTCAAAATTATCAAAGGCTTTATCTGTAGCTAATGAAACAATAGCCACTGGGATTTTACCTTGCTTGATTTTACAGATCAAATGTATGGCCTTAAGGAGATTATTTATACTGATTTGGTTAGGTAGAAAACCTGTTTGATCAGGTTCAATTAGATGACATTTTGTAATCTGTACATTAACACTAGCAAAGATTGTTGCATCATTATTAAGTAAGGATATTGCTTGGTATCCTAAACATTCCTCAGTATTTCTTCCGAGTTTGGGACACAGGTTAACACTTGCCTCATAAAATGATGAAGGGTGAGTTTGGTTATCTATAACTGAATTGAAAACTTGATTGGCACAATCAAGTCTATATAGACTTGAAAAAATTCTGAAGGGTACCCATCTGGGCCAAGGGTCGAGTTCTTTGGCACATTTTAAAATACATAATTGTACTACTTCTAATGTGATTGAGGGTTAAGATATTCTAACTGGTCTCCCTTCAATTTTGGTATTTTTAATTTTTTTAAAAAAAGCACTAATGTCTTTCTCCTGTGAATTTGTTGTAGAATATAAGTTTTTGTAAAAAAATTTAAAAATGAGCTTCCATCCCATGACCTGTTATGTGCATCGAATTACCTTCCTCCCTAATGAATAGAATATTTTATTTATCTTTTTTTAAAACTAAACACGCCAAATACTTTGTGCCTTATATGTATATTTGTATATCAAATATTTTTAATCTGTTCAGTTTCCATAGTATTAACTAACCCCTTAATTTCAATGATTTTTGGATCTGTAATTTTACTAGGATGAAACTTTTGGCTATTTTCCAAATGCTGAAGTCCGATACAGTTCATTTAATTGTTCTTTATTATTATTATTGTAGGCCTCTTGTGAGATAAAATGACCCCGAAGAAAGGCTTTAGAGGTTTCCCACAAAGTGTGAAAAGAGACCTCCCCGTATCATTAATTTTAATCAATTCTTGAAATGCTTTGTGTATAATTTCTTTTATAATTCATTAAAATAGATTTTTTTCAATGTCCATCTAAATTGTGAATTTATATTCTTTTTATTTTCATCTTTGAATTTAATCATTAAAGCACTATGGTCTGAGAACAATGCTGGAATTATTTGAGCATAATAGCATGATTAATGAAGCTCATGTGAAATTAAAACAGATCTATTAATGAAAAAGGTGTCGATTGGAATAGAATGTATATTCTTGCTTAGCAGGGTATAGAAGTCGCCATATATCTATAAATGATTCTTCTTGAAACAATAAGTGAATCTTCTTATATGGATCCTCTCATGGTTTTTTACTAGATCTATCCAATATAGATCATGGACAATTAAGATCTCGTAAAACTATAGTTTTACCTACAACTTCCTTTTTGATGATCTCCATATATTTTTCTTATAGAAAGGCAAAGGCTCTATATTAGGATCATACAGGGTGAACAAAGTGAATTTTTCATTATTGATTTCACCAACTAACAGTAAAACTCTACCCTCCTGGTCCTTAATTTCTTTATAACATCTAAAGTTTACGTTTGAAGATAAACATAACATGACACCCACTTTCATACTTTTGGAATTGAAAAAACAGATTTTATCAATCTTTTTAATTTTTAACTCTAATTTTTAATTTTTAACTCTAAAGTTATCTTTTCTGATTCAACTCTAAAGTTATCTTTTCTGATTAAATGTGTTTCTTGAATAGCAGGTATTTGAATTGTATTACTATTAAGAAAGTTCCACATTTTCTCTCTCTTAATAGGACAATTAAGGCCTTTGACATTCAGTGTACGTACTGTCAGTTCAGCCATATTTCTTATATCCAACTAGATGTTTGTTTGTTTTGTAATCATTGTTCTCAAAAATATAAAAAGAACTATTATAAATTATGTAAGTATTACCTTTCCTGCATGATATCTTTATACTGGTATTTTCAATTATTCTAGAGTCACTTCCTACAAATATTACTAAATAAAACTAAGAAAAATATAAACCAACATCAATATCCAACATCTACTGTAAACTTCAATATAACGGACATGCCTAACATGATGCGTCTTTTGTTCTGAGTAAAATTTGAACTATAACTTGAACTAGGAGGGCAGCACTAGAGTCATGTAAACTAGGGATTTCTCACTCTCCTCCCCACACAAAAAAGAGAAAAGAAAATGTTTGAACACACTAGTTATTGATTGCTGGGAGAGTGTAACAAGTAATTGTATCTGGATATTTTTTTTGATACAACTTCCACAGGAAAAATATTCCCTGAGATCATAATTTTCTTCTGAATGACCAAAGGATCTCATAGTTCCCATTCAAACACTTATAAAATGCTATATTGCCATCTAGTGTCTAAACTAAAAGAGAAGAACTTTACCCTATATTTCTCAGAAAAATATTTTACTGCCATCTGGGGGGGATATCTTATAATTAACCATGCCAGATTGCTGTTTGAAAATTATTTTGCCACTGAAGGGGATTATAAAATAAAGTTACTAAGGGTAATTTCAGACATTACATGATCACAGTCAACCACCCTGAATCATAGTGGATTCAGGGTGGTGGCTGTGATCGCCGTAACGCCTATTTGAGCCCCGCCAGATGTTCACCACAGTGAATCTCTGGTGAGGGTCAAAGTTCACCATGGTTTTGGAGGTGAGGCCGGCCTCACCTCCAGAACCGTGGTTAGGTTGGTCACGATCCAGAACGGGGCTGGCAATGGCAGCGATGCACGTCTGCTTGCCAGCCCCGTCCCAGAATCAGGTCCCAACCACGGGACGGGGTCGGGCGCAGTGGCCTGATTGGCTGCTACGCCCGCCTGACTCCCTGTCGGCGGGCAGCCGAGAGAGCATGGGGGGGGGGCTGAGCGGCTGCATGTTGTGCTGCGCAGCCCTGCCCCCTCCCCGAACCCCAGTAGAGATCAGGCTGGCATGTCTAAAGGACGGCCGGTCTGATCACGGACTGGGATCTGAGACGGATCCTGGTCCAGGGTTCAACGTGGCAGGCCGAATGGCATAAGTTGAAATGAGTTCCCCAGAACATTATAACCTTACAATTATCTATTTAAGCATACATCACTTAGAATGTAGCAGAACAGACATTATAATGAGAGAAACTCAAGGCAGAAAAAACAGATTACTGTCCATGTCCCTGTTCCAGGGATGTCTCAGCAAAACGATCTTTCATATATCTACTGATGTATTAATCCAACTCTTGTGTGTCATTAAAAAAATCTTCATTTCCCTTGATGCATAAAGGTAAAATGAGTTGGAAACCAAACTTGAGCTTTGATGCCAGATTGGTAGAGCAAAGTATTTGATCCATTTTCATCTTCTTGCTAGAGTCTCTGCAGCAATATCAGGAAAATATTGTATCTTTTTCTCCTCATAAGAGAAAGTAGAGGCTTTTCTTGCCTCCCTTAATTCATTTTCATTGCCTTGAAAATGCAAACATATCACAATTATTGCTCTGGAAGGTTCATCAGCTGAAGGTCAAACTCTCAATGTTCTGTGGGTCTTTCCAACTCTGCGTCATGAAGTTCCTTTATATCAGGTAGTATTGTTTGAATTATTTTCAGGACCAAATCTCTTACACTGGAAGGTCTGAAGCCCTCAGGACTCCATGTATTCTAAAATTGTTTCACCTGCTTCTGTTTCCAAGATCCTCCACTTTATTAGTGAGGAATCTAACAGCTTTTTCCAGGCTATAAATTTTGATATCTCTCCGTTTGTTAAAGTCTTCTTGCTCACTTATTCTTTGTTATGCATGAAACCCCCTTTTGGTTTAAACCTTCCATCTTTTCCCCCAGGGTCTCAAGAGTGTTATTGATTTTTTTCCATACCTCTCTTTATAATTTCTCTATCTTGTTTGGCCTCTTCATATTGGGCTTGAATTACTTGTGTCAAAGAGCTTATCTGAGAGAACGTCTTAGTTTGCTCAGAGCTTCCCACTGCAGCAGGAACTGCGTTCACCATCTGGGGGTGGGGTGGATTTTGCTTTTCTGCTCTGGCACCTGAATGGAGGTTCCAATAGTACTTTATTGTACCTCACCCCCTCTTTTTGAGCCTCGGGGTCTTCTGTCTGCTCTCCCGGTCAGAGATTTTTTGAAAAGGCTGCATCCAATCATAGATTTTTTTGTATGGGTGCTTTTAGACGAGCGGGTCACAGTTGCGCAACCCACTCTCGCAATTTTTCAAAATCCCGCAAGGCGGGATTTTACATGACAATGGATGCAATCACGCACATTCAAGGTGGCCGTGCATTGTTTGCTGAAGTAAACATAGAGGTATTTAGTCTGCAGTCAACAAAGAACATACAACTGGGTTGAATGTGTGTGATCGTGGAGGTGGGATTATGAAAAATTGCACGTAGGGGTCACGCAACTGCGACCCGTTCATATAAAAAGAGTCAAAGGCTGCACCACGGGAATTACCTGACCAGCGCGTGGTGCATGTCGGCAGCAGAGCTCTCTCCCAGAGTGACTACAGCCCGCGCATGCCCAGAGGGCCTTCCCTCACATGATCCCCTCTGAATGGATTCTCTTGGGCTGCTTTCACACCTTACAAAATAGGCTATTATAATAACTGAAGATAATACTGGGTATTATAATTCTGCAGTTTTTTGGTAATGTGTGAATGCACCATTTCCTTTTTATGCTGCAAGATCTCGGGTTGTTGTAAAAGCCACATTTGGTAGCTCTTACTGTGGTGGTCATCAGCATGCCATAGTGTAAGAACCAACACAGTGACTAGAGAACTCTTGTTGATCTATTTTTTAGTCTAATGGGAAGGTAACATGCTGGTACAATATCCATTTCTTTAAATTCTAGGAACTCCTTAGGTTCTTATCATCACAAGCAGGGCCATACTGGTCCAGACCAATGGTCCATACAGCCCAACATCATATCTGTGACAGTGGCCACCTTCAAATACTTCAGAAAAACACACAGCAGGTTATATTGGAATGATTAATTTCCTGCTATTTACTCCCAGCTAGAGCTGACATGGGGTACAAAATTTAGTACCCACAGGTGCATTTCTGAGTACTGCATTGAGTACCCAAAGGGTTACCGAGGTACTGATCGTGTACCTGGCTACCTGAAAAACTGGACTTTTTCGGTACCAATTTTTTTGATTTTCCAATTACCGATCGGTTTATTAGGTCAGAAAACAAAAAAATCAGAACAGAAATTTTTTAAAAAGTATCAGGGCCAAATCGGGTACCAATTGGTACCCGATGTTGTTGGGTCAGTTTGGGTACTGGAAAGTCATCATGTATACCCATTTTTGCGGGTACTGGTTTCAGTTCTACTCCCAGCCCCTGACAATCAGAGGTGTCTCGTTCCCTGACCAGACCTCCTTTAATAAGTCACTTATTGATCCATCCTTTAAGAACTTATCCAGACCTCACGCATTTACTGGTGGTATTTATTTATAGCACCGCTGCTTCTGAGATTTGCTGGAGCACCGGAAATTACTACTGAAGACACTAGAACCATGAAAATTCAACCCACTGCTTACTTTCCTCTAACTCCTGTTTCTGTCTTGCAAGCACTCCCACACAGAGAACAGTTAACATGAATATTGTCATTGAGCTGAATGTGTGTGTGTGTGTGTGTGTATATATCCATTTTAAGTCATTTATATGCAGTGCCAGTATTGCTCTGCATAAAGTGTGATGTACCATTTATTTTATTATACACAGTCTATTGCAAAGTAGGTCTTGTTAATTATAATTACACATTGCACGCAAAGTCTATGTAATTCGTTGTGTGTGTCCCAGTTCAAATAAATACTTTAGTGATCTTTTCTCAGTTGGAGAGAAAAGCAAAATATCATTGCTAGAAGTCCAACCCTCACAGCACACCCCTTAATTACAAACCAGTGTGTACATATGGTGCCAGAAGGCAAATGTTGTTGTGAAAACATTTCAGTGTCAGGTTGCCAGGGCATTATTTTACATTAGACTAGATTAATGATATATGATTGCTATTATGAATTCCAGGATATTTGTGTTCTATTTTTTTCCTCAGTGAAAAAAATATTTTTGAAATTAAGAAAACTGTGGGAGACTCTCCTCTTAAATATTCGGTGTAAATATATTGTAAGTTCCTTCAGTTCATGTGCTTCAACTTAAGTTTGCTCCCTCCTGTACAGTGTTTAGCACTAGTTTCCATTGTCTTTCAGTTCCCTCTCACTCAAATTTCACAAATACCACACAAAGGTGCACTTCCCTTAAGAAAAGTGTGCCATTCTGTAGCATGAGAGGAAACCAGAGAGATTACAGGTTTTGCTGATGGCAATGGAAATCATTGGGACGAGACCAAACACTTATGTCCTGCATACACGACTTCTGTACGTTGTGCGGCATAATTTTTATGGTTACCATTCTAATGGTATATTCATCGAGACCTTTTCTAGCAGAAGATGATAGGGGTGCTCTGTGTCAACTCCCCCGCTGCCCCCTTTTGGGGAAGGTGGAGTGAATGCACCCACAAATTCCATTTGGAAGACCTGAAGTAGACTATAAAGCTCCTGGGATTGAGCACAGTGGCTGGCGCCTCAATGCCACTGAGGCACTCTGGCCAGGGCCCAGGGTTAATGCTAAGACCTTCCCCAGTGCTGGTCAAGCCACACCCCTCCTCGGCCTTGCTGCATGTCCCCAGGTTCCTGGTTGGCTGCCTGCCATGTTAAAGGCAGGCCTACAGCCACAGGAAGTTGGGTGGATCATAAATCAACATCCTGGTTCTTGTTCCTCATGCATGAGTGTGTCTTCCCTCCTGTCACCTTTCACCTTTGGACTGGCTCTCCGCCCCCTTGGACTTTTGTGTATTCCTTGAACCAGCTGGAGGCTGACCCTTCTGACTCTCACCCTCAGGCCGTTACGGATTAGGTTATTGACTGGGTGGTGGCCCATCAGTTTTACGTGAATCTTGACCACATCAGTTTTCTAGATCTCTTGCAGTCTAGCTGCATTTGACCCCCAGGAATGAGGCTCCCCACCCTCAGGGCACTTTAAGACGTGCCACCAGGCTCACGGAATTAAATAATCTGCTGTTAGAAAAATCATGTGGGTGGCATTTAGATATGCTGCTGCTACTGAAAACCACAGCTCGCACATTCTTTATAAACCGCATCGGTAAAAACTCAATATCGACAGACAGTGCTGGTATAATTCCTCCTGACTTAAATTCTACACCTGTGTTTATCTAGCTGATAAGTTTGTTTTTTTCCCCCCTGGTTTATTGCTCTTCACTCCTATGCTAAATATTTCAAGAACTGAGTCAATCACATCCCCTCCTTGGTCCTGCCGATGGTAACACAGGATTTGCTGATAGCTTTCACCTCCCTTTTGTTGCTTCCTTGAGAACTGGATCCCTCATGGCCTAAGCATTGTGTTTGCTGTAGCAGTTTTCTGACTGCATATCTGATAAGACTCTGATTTCCTTCAGTACTACTTCTTCCTCTCAAGAGATTTGTCTCTCTCCTTCTGGACATCAAGTCAAACAATACATTTAATATTTTATGAGTTTTGTAGGTATTTTTTTTAAAAAAACAGCAACATATGCTGATTCTGTCAATAAGCTATTTTTCACAGACCTTAGTGGTTGTGCTGTCTGACTCAATGACCAGTCTTGTTCCACGGAGTTGAAAAATGTAATTTCATTTATAATAAACTCCTATGCAATCTTCCTTTGACATTCCACCTTATGCTTCTCCTCCTCCTATTTTTTTAAATACATTCTCATAACTGCATACAAGATGAAGAAGGCTGAATTATAATGGATCTGTTGGAGTCAAATGAAAAATGGGTATCTGAACAGACATATCTATGGGAAGAATTATGCATAGACAGGTAATTATGTATATGCATATATCTGTCAAAAGGTGAAAACAAATGAGACAGTGGCCCGTGTCTGGGAGACACCGACTTGCCTGCTAGGTCACGGCCAGATGTGTACCCACTATGGCCTCGGGGTGGTGGCTGGGTGCTATGCGACACATGGGCTGGTACAGTTAGCAATGTAGCCTGAGTTAAGGCCTGGCCACCCAGGCTAAACCAAGGTAACTGTTTCTTTTCTGTCTATTCAGGCCCTGCCCAGCCCTGCCGCAAGGCGATGCAAGACCAGGTCAGAGGATTGGGCCCAGAGGACTGCCCTCCCCCTGGCTGCCAAACAGCAGATGGGGGGGCTGTTGGAACTCCCCTGCTCAGCTGTTTGGCACACAAACCCGGGCTGGGTGAGGGCATGCTTCTGGGCCACCCCATCAGCTGTTTTGCAGCAGTTATTCCCAGGGGCCCTATCCTGCTGAACAATGGAGGTATAGCTATCCTGTCCCGTATGGACGCCCTGTGCCATGGAGGGACCCGTGACGGAAGCATCTACACCCAGATTACTGGGGGAGGGGAGCTGCTTCTGCAAACTGCCCTCCCTGCCGACCCAAAGAGTGGTGACTGCAGTGGCCCTCCCCGGGATGGCATGGGGAACCAGCTCACGACCATCTTGTTTATTTTCACTCAGTTATTGCCACGCATATTGTATGTGAGCAACTATAGGACATTCATTATTTTAGCTTCAAACAAAAGCTGTTGTAGCACAGGGCTGTCCAGCTGGAGGCCCATGGGCCAAATCAGACTGTGGACAGGTTCACTCAAGTCCTTGGCTATAAAATCTGATTTTTATTAAATATCAGCATTTTAAAAAAATGAAATATATATTTCCGGAATGACATTGTGCAATAGCAACTCCAAACTCGGCATGTTGCACAGTTCATGTTGATAAGTTTGAACAGGCCATATCTCTGCACTATAGAAATAATGTAGACTGGATACACGATAAGAAATCTTTATGCAATCCAGCCTGTCTGCAATTTACTATAAGGTGATCCGATCACTGATGGCCAAGGCGTTGGGCAGCCCTGTTGTAACATACTGGATGTGGCCTTGTATGTTTACAAGTTGTGCGGGTCAGTGCCTTTCACCAGGAGAGACTACAGCTGGAAAACCCTCCACTTAAAAGACACTGATCCGATTACTTTTAAGGAGAGGTTATTAGAATACTGCTCTTTCCAGCCAGCTCTGAGGCTAGAAAGAGCTGAGTCTCAGTTGAGGGGATGACTAATAGAAGAGAGATTTCTGGAGAGAGGAGCACCAGAGAAGCAGGAGCCAGGGGTAGGTGTGTGCAGAAAAAAGATAGTATTGGTATTTATTCTAGTATTAGTTATTAAAATCACATTAGTATTAGTTATTATTCTACTCGTATTAGTTATTATTTTAGTTATTTTCATTCCATTGGTTTCAAAAGGAAATGGATTTCCAGCTGCAGCGTCTTCATTTGTCATCCAATTTTCATGAAATTTGAAAGGATTGTACATCTTACCCAGGGAATAATCCCTACCAAATTTTGGAAAGAATGGATAAAGAGTTCTGATTTTATAAGCACATTTTATTCAGTGCACTCAGTGCACAAGACAAGTGCTGACACACTTAAAAAACAAGTACAGAACAATGACAATATTACACAGACAAACAAGGATTACAGACAAAGACAATGAACGAACAGTGGGAATAATGGGAAGGAAGGAATGAGAGACAGAAAGAACTGTTTTTATAACTGTCAATTTGTCTAAGTGAGGCTGAGAGAAAAACCAGCAAGTGTTCTGTCTGAGACTGAATTAACACTGAAAGTTCCTCAGCCTGGCAGAAGGTTAACACTACTCACCATGCCCTCCCACCAAAGCCATCCTGAGTCCCTCCCTGATTGGTACAGAAAGCTTACACAGCATGTCCAAAGACTAATGTATCACAGGGATTCTCCTGTGTTAGAGTGTATGCAATTGGACCGAGAATACGTCACTCATGGTTCCCCCTCCCTTCTGACCCCCTTCTGAACTCTTGTTTACAGCAAGTCGTAGACAGGCTGAAGCCATGGCATGTGCTATAGCTCTGCATGCATCAGTCAGAGCAGATCTAATAATGAGTACTAACATTTATTTGTTTTTTTTAGTTATTAACCCATTCATTTTAGTTATTGTAAAAGCGAATACTAAAATGACTTTCGTATTAGTTATTAATAACTAAAACGAATCCACATCCCTACCAGGGAGGGTTTTGCCTTACACGGACTGAGTCAGTTCGCAGCCAGGAGTTGCAAAGGGAGAGGCCTGGTTACAAGAGGGATTGTGCCTGGCCAGGTACTATGCTAAAAGCATCCAGAGGGGTCTATGTGAGTAGGTGCTGGGTGGAGTGTGGTTGTATAAAGACTGTGCATATGTATATACTGGTGAAGGGTTGAATACTGGAATAAAGCACAGTTGCTAAAGATCCCGTACGGGCTGGCCTTATTGGGGTGTGGAACCTGCAAAAACTTAATCCCCTCCACCCCCCAAGGGCCGCCCTGTTACAGTGAACATCTGGTGGTGACCTAACTGATGAGCTGGTGACTCTCAGGCTAACGCAGGCTACTATCTCATTTGTTTTCACCCAAAGGGTTGCCACCTGTCACGATTTTTCGGTGGAATTAAAAAAACTGCACTGTGCTGTGGTTTTGCAATTGAACCACAATGACCTTTTGGACATCGTGGAAGGTAAACTTGTAGGATGTGGGACAGATCTGTGAAAATCTAGACTCATATATGGTATCAGCTAGAGCTAAAACGAGTACCCACAAAAATGACTGTACTCAATGAATTTCTGATACTTGAATTGACCTGACATCAGGTACTGACTGATACCAAACTGCAACCTGATTCAGGTACCTGATGTCTTGGAATGTTGAGTTCTGGTCCCAGAATACTGACTTCCGGTTCTGATTTATCAACTGCTGTACCAATGTTTTGACTTCTGACATCTACTTATTGATTTCAATCTACCTATTGACATCTACCTGGAAAATTGACTTCTGGTCCCAGTTTTTTTATTTCCATCCCAATTTTTCAGTTTTCCAACCTGATATGCTGACTGGTAATTAGAAAATTAAAAAATTGGTACCGTAAGTTACCGACTTTTCGGGTTTCTGGGTACCTGATGCGGTACCCGATAATGCAGGTATTACCCACAGGTACTAAAATAAGTACCCATTTCAAGTACTAGTACAAATGGCTACAAGTACGCATTTCAGCCCTTTGCTCATCAGTAGTTCCAATCTAGGAAATTCCCCACCTATGATACAGCACTGAGACATCCACTAAAGCATTTTATATTCTTTCTCTCTGTTGCCTGTGATATTGAGCCGCAACACTTTTGTGTTGGAGTTCCTAAAGAGTTGAATAAGATGTTTTGCAGATACTGGATAGCAAGTTCCATACGTGCAACATTATTTCCACAGCAATATAAAAGATAACTGGCCCACTTCAGGATAGCACAACCCTACTGAACCCCCCTTTATAGTGAATGTATTTAATACTTTCCATTGTATTTCTGTGGGGCAAGAACCCTGTTACAATGAAGAACAGTTTGGTGACATCGCATTATTTAAAAGAACACATCTTTTTTTTTTAAATGGAGCCTTTCCCCATATGTTCTGCCCTTTTATTACAAATGCAGAAGAAACATAATTCACTATCCTAGTATATAAAGTCTGTGCTCAAAGTGATTTAGATGCATAGGTGTGTTCTTTATGCACCTGGTACGTTTCCCCCCATTTCACACACAAATCAGCAGAAAAACGTGTCTGTCCTGATATAATAAATTCTCAGATGTAGTGCATTTTTCTCTTCATAGCATGGACAAATTGATGGCCATGGCTTTTCATTTTACTAGGACAATTATGACCCCATTGCTGTCCTGGAGGAATTACATCTTTCTTACTCTGACATTTTGTGGTACCATTTACCTCTAAGGACAGAAAAATTAGACTATGCTCCCATTTCACTCATCTTGCTGTGCCCAATCACAGTTCTGCAGCACAGCAGCAGGGGTGCCATCGGGAGCAGAAAGGGAAGGGATGATGCCAAAGGTCTGAAGACCTCTGTCACTCCCCCAAAGATACCATTTAACTTCCACAACAGCAGAACAGACAGTTGTACTTGTTTAATTATCAATATTCCACAGTAATGCCTGGTCCACTGCCTTAACTGAAGCTACAAAATACTTCACCCTGAATCAGTTTCAGTAGATTAACCTACCCGTTTTGGCAACAGGATGGGAAAGAAGGTGTCAGGGGCTGTACCTCATATCTTTTACTGTCAAAGGCAAATTCTAATGCTGTTTGACCTACCTGTGTTGTATCCTCTCCCAAGAGCTGGCCAGGGACGGTGATTCTTCCAGAGGTTGCCCAGGTACCAGTCACTCTGGTTCTCCACCAAACCAAGAACCTGCTGGCCTGGAAAAATGCAAACAGACCATTAGACAATAGATCAGGGGAAGGCAAACTGTAGCTCAGGAACCACATGTGGCTCTTGTGCAGTTCATGTGATGTTCTCAGCCAGGGCTGGTTCTGGGCCCTACGTTGTGTTAACGTTCCTGGGTGTTACTTCATTGAACCCAAGTCTCAGCAGCTTTGAATGACAGCTGCTCCTCAGAATCTCAGCAGCCAGGAGAATAGAGCACCAACTCTGCCAGCCAATCACGAAGGAGGATAGGTTTGTGTGTGCATATATGCGCGTGTGTGTATGCGTCTTGTGGCTTTTGTTCACATGAAAATTTTGGTCCATAGCTCTTGGGGTTGAAAACTCTGCCCACCCCTGCGTCAACAAGCCATCAATCAGTCAGAAGCAAATGCAAATCCAGGAATGGGATGGGCAGCGGAAACCGACTAAAGCAATCAGAATATCGCCTTTATTTCACATGCCATGTAGCTGGCTAAAATCACCTTCCCAAAATCAGAAGCATTTGGGTTTTGCAGGGACACCACAGCTCATTTCTCCCATAGGTAGTCTGAGTAACTGAGCACAGTGGGAATCGCTGCCTTCCTGATACAAAATTGTCACCTAGACAAATCTAAACGCTGTCTGGTTTTAGAATACCAAGCTGGAGAATCCCTTCAATAACAAAGCAGATTTGTACAAGGTAGTCTAATATGATGGTCTGTTTCATATAATCTGACATGGGAAGTTATTTCCCCCCTAATTTTCCCGCCAGATTTAATTGTATTTCCTCTGAGAGACATTGATTTAATTCTAGCAAGTGATGAATTCTTAATTATTGGAATAATTATTCTAATGGCATATGCAATATTGTACAGACAAACATCATTATATTAATTGGAACAATCATTGCCTTAACCATTGTCCTAGTATGCTGCACCCCTTACTTCTATTGTGTTGTTAGACTTTTCTTGATTGTGAGCTCTTTGGGGCTTGGGCTGTGTCTTTTTCCATATCTGCAAATGACCGAGCATATTGTGGATGCTACTGAAGACTAACAGTATTAATATTTAGGACAGGAGAGCACAAGTCAGAAGAGGAAAGCCAAAATATACTTATGTGGACATTTAGTGGGTAAGCAAAAGGCTTATTTCAGTTAGTGTGTCTAGTGGGATGATACAGTGAATCAGGCCTGGAAGGTTAGTTTTCCCTTCTAAACACCCTCCTATTATAAGTTTTGTGGCATATATAGGAAGAGAAACTATCCCAAGAAGCGTAGGGCAAGAAGGCCAGAGAAAGAATTCAGGCACAGCTGAGCTGGAACCAAATGTTACTGGTGATAAGGACAGAACAGCCCTGTACATATTCTAACAGTGCATTTCACAACTCAGCAGTCAGCAGATCCTGCTCAGGATTGTACTTCTCACATCCAAGAAATATGAGAATCCTATTTGCAAGAAGCAGATATTGAACTTCCTCTCCATGGAACATCAGACTTCTTTCATTAGTTTATCCCTATGAATTACCAAACACAAGTCACAGGGTTCAATCTTCAAATGGATTCATAATAGAAAACGCACAAGCCTTGTTGCTGGTTAATGGATTTGCTCTCCCACCCACCGATCTGAACCTGCAGTTCTGAAAATGTACCCAGAAGTTGCTCTTATTCCTCAGCTAGATTTCTGCATATAAAATGACAGGCTGGAAGGTTTAGAAAATTACCTTTTTTCCTCCTTTCATCCTGCAGCCATTTCCTCTCCTCCAATTGTTACTACCTTTAAAAAAAAAAAAAAAAGCCACCGGGCCAAATTCTGCTCTTAGCTGCAGGCAGAAGTGAAGGCAGCATTTAAAGCAGTGGACAGAAGTTGAACACTATGTGTTTATTGATCTTCCGTTTCTTGCACTGACTGGGATGTGCTGCAGAACAGAGGTTCTCAAACTGTGGGTTGAGAACCCAAATAGGGCCACATCTTCCATGGAAGGATCCTAATGAAGGTTCCTAAGAAAATGGTACTTTGCCTTTTGTGCTCACACTATGGCCACTCAGATAAAAAAAGCATATAGCAGAGGTGGGCAATGGCAGCTCGTCGTCACCTTTGCTGCGGCTCTCAGAAGAGGTGGCTGCCTGAAGTCAGAGTGACCAAGTGGTTCCCTCAGTTCCATCTCCTCCACACATGCTTCCCTGCCCGAGCTGGATGCTCATCTCTTCTGCCTCCTCCACATGCCGACAAGGGCTGCCCATAGGTGACAGTGCTAGATGGCCCTTGTTGGTGCATTGGAGGAGGAAGGAAAAATAAGTGCCAGTCAAGTGCTGGGTAGGCTGTCCCAGTGGGTGATGGAGAGCATTGTCAGACGGTGTGCGGCAGGGAGTGAGGTGAGAAGTGGGTGAGGGGTAGTATAAGGTACCGCCGCAGTTACCTGTGGGGTGTGGGGCCAGTGCTGGTGGCTGCTTCTTGGCCGTGACGGAACTCCGAGCCCCGACAACAAGACCAAGAGGGCGGAGGCAGCAGGGCCCAACCCTCACACAGCTGACAGCATAGGGGCCGGCCCTCAGGAGACACAGGAAGAGAGCAGCGGGGCGGTGAAACCAAATGCGCTTCAGCACTCAGCACGTCTGCACTCANTGCACTCAAGGCAGGGCGGGGCAAACCCTATATAAGGAGGAGCCGGTGGCACAGAAGGCTGCCAATCAGCTTTTGTTGTGAGAAACTGACCTTTGTAAATGGGTGCATGAGTAGATTGAAGGTGTGGAGAGTGAAGTGTGCGTGTGTGTGCGTGATTTCAGTGCATGGGGAAGCCTTATCCCTGTCCCCTCGTAGTGTGGGCCCTTCCCTTTGAGTGTTTCCCTGGGAGTGTGTCTATCTTTGGGTTTCTCCTTCCTAGTCTTCTGGATCCTACTCCCTTGATCCTCACAAGTACATTAATTTCTTCCCTGGAGAGCAAGAGCAAGCACGTGTGGTTGGGAAGAGGGTGGTGTCTCCATTCTCAGCACTTCTGACCATCGCCTTGGTGATGATCAGGCCTCATCCCGTAAGGGATTACTAGGGCCATAGAAGATCCTGAAGGGCCTTTTTACTCTCCAGAGAGTGCTGAATCTAGGAAACGGAAGAGTGGGCATCTCTGTCCTTCCCTTTTCCTTCCTTTCCCAACCCTTCCCTAACAGGAAGGCGGAGGTAGAGGCAGCGGGAGGTAACAGCCCCAGGGCAGTGAGTAGTTGAGAGTAGCTGAGACTGTGCAACTGGGTGCGAGTGTTTGTGTGCATGTGTGTGTGTATGAGGGCTAGAGTGACATCTGATGGTGGCTCTTGGCCATATGAAGATCTCAATCTGTGGCTATTTGGATTTGGAACTTTGTCCTCCCCTGACATGTAGTCTCTTTATTAAAGTGATGAGATGACTTCTAAGGTATCTTGTGTTAAGTTGTGAACACACATTTAGATTCTCCACTAATGTATTATATTTGCTCCATGCATGGGCACTCACCAGTGCTTAATTTGTATTTAAAAAATAAAATAAAAAAAACTGCTAGGGCCCAAGCCTGCCCCAGAAGTCACGCCTTCCAGACCAGAATTTATCAGAGCAGGGAGTGAATTCTAGGCTGCTTTTAGACATGTGCAGCGCACATGCAGCGTGAAATCCCACCGCATATAAAAATCCCATGGGCAGAGTTTAGACATGACATGTTGCGTGTTAAAGCCAGTCGTGCATTCTTTTAAAGCCGTGAATTAAATACCTTGACATCGAGGTATTTAATTTGCGGCTTTAAAAGAATGTGCAACTGGCTTTAATGCACAAAACGTCTCGTGGGATATTTATACGCAGCATGATTTTATGCAGCGCTTTCGCCGTGCATGTCTAAAAGCAGTGCTAGTCTCAGGTAGTAGTCCAACCACTGGACCACAGTAGCACTTGTTATTTGATCTATATGATGACTTGAATAGGGGATGGGGCAGGAAAGTCTTGAATGAAAGCCAAATAAAGCATCCAAGTTTTTTTCCTGGTTTTCTGAAATGGCCAATACTGGATTTTTCCTGGTCTTTCCCATTCAGATAGTGTACACACTACTCCTAATGGGAACATTTCCCAGGACTCCACCTCCCCCGGCCCCTGGAATTTAATTACTGTGGCTGAGCCCTTCATCCACCCCCGCCCCACACAAATTAAGCCCGGACACCTCACTGTCTGTTCCAAAAGGAGGATACCATACAATTTATTTATTTCCGTTCACAGCATCAGGTTCAATCCTTCTCATTGCCCTCTGGCGCTATATCTATCTACATTTTAAAGCTAATTTAGCACTTTTGAAAATGAAGGGATGGCTGGGCTTACTAAAGACATTCACTATGTGGAGAGGTACTATGAAATGTCCCCCCCTTCAAACAATTCTGTGACTAAGACTCTCCTGACCTGCACCACCCCTGCTTTTCCAGTCCCCCCCAGAAAAAACACATAGTTCTGCCAATGCTCTTTAATCAGGACGCCTTTAATCAGGATCTCCCTGTTAGCCAAGTCTTGCGAGTCTCTCTTAAGCAGATATCACAATGCCAGTTTCAGGTGCGCTTTTGTGTTGTGGATATTTGGGCAAATCTTCCACTGGTCATTTCACCAAATTCACTTCACCTCTGGCTACCTTGGCATTAGGACCCAGATCTCCTGTGAGGAAAAGACTAGTGAACTTATCTGCTATGTGGCTAAGTATGGATACCTTATGAGAGGGAAACAAAATAAGCTATTCTTTCCTAGATGTGGATACAGTGGCTATCACAATGCTGTTGAATTGCTCAGTATTCTGCGCTGTCTGTCTCTCCTTCTTAAGGGTTGTTATAATAAAACACCGTGACTAACCACAAAAGCTTTGTCATTGTTTTCTGCTCTGGCCCTGCAGTTATGATTAAGTGCACTCCTCTTGCTCTTTGTTACTCCAGGCACAAGTTAGCTTATGAAAATGAAGCTGTCTTCTTTACTTATTCATACATCATCACTAACAGCCAGACTACAGAAAACAAGGCTGCGACGCTGGAATGACCACAGTGAAAATGTATCAAGCAGGCAGAATTAAAGCTGGGTTGTCCTGAAACAGGTTGCATTCTGCATGGCTGAAGGAAGAGCTTTCTTTTAGAAGACAGATGTGCACCCACTGGGCTTTGCACAGTGCAGCGTTCTGACAGCTCACATGAGGAGAAGGACTCTCTGTGTATATGCTCAGCTGGAGTTAGAAAGAGAGCTACCCATGGAAAATGGATGTTGTTGAGCCAGACAACTGGATGCCTTGCATTTTCTTTGCAACTCATATTTTTATAGCAAAGAGGAAACACTATTTCATAGTCAAAAGGACCGGACTGGACTTGGAGGAACTGGATACAATCCTTAGTACTGCCACAAACTTATGGTGTGACCTCAGATAAGTTACGTAAGCACATAGTGCCCTAGTTCCCCATCAGTAAAAATGGGGACTATACTTTCTCTCTCAGAATCTTTGCCTGCTTCATTTATCTTTATCTAATTGCAAGCTCTTTGGGGCAAGGACTTTGTCCTGTTCTATGTCTGTACTTCTCACCAGGGCAGTATCAAAATAATAATTTTCACAAATATTTTCCAAATGGAATATTTGCTTCATAGGCCTTAATTACCCCCAAATGGCTCTACTGCACTAATCACAAGAGCAAATAGGAAAATACCAGTGCCCCTACAGCAGCGGGAGACATTTAGCAAGGCTGCCATGGACCCTAGATCTGTGCTTCTCATCTCACCCAAGCCAGCCAAAGAGTGAAAGGAGACATAGGGTGGAATCAAATGAGCTGATAGCCCACATTAGCCGTCACCAGGCACGTTCCCATGTGTCTTTTAGGCTTCTGCCATGTGGTCTCCACTGCCAGCCCATGAGCCCACAGCCTCACGCACCCAGGTCTGCCAGCACATAGAGTTCTGCCTAGCACATCCAGCCAGCTAAGAGGTGGGAGCCGCAGCAATCTCCGTCCCCTGCAGCTGTGTCTCAGAAGAGAGGTGCACTAGTGATCTCCCTTCCTCCACAATCTCCTTCCTCCACAGCCTTTCGGGTGAGAGGAGGAGAGGGAGACCGCAGGGGGAGACATCTCGTGTGCCTCTCAGCTGAGATGTAGCTGATGGGAATGGAGATCACTAGTGCCATTAGTGGAAGCTGCTGCAAACACATGAAATCAGGATCTCCCTGTTAGCCAAGTCTTGTGAGTCTCTCTTAAGCAGACATTACAATGCCAGTCTCTGGGGTACAGGCAGGGGGCTGTCTGTTTATTAGGCTGAACATGCTAAAAGTGATTGGAAGCTGCATGGATTGAACACGGACTCCAGCGGGTGGGCACAAAGTCTTTTGTAGTAAATATGTTAGCTCACATAACCTCATTGGTTTGTATGGAGGCTGCATCAGCCTTGCAAGGACAAGCTTCAAATCCCGTGTTGGTAACACTGGAGTTGTTGGTGGGTACAATACATTCAGGCCTTTTAGAAACACCTTAGTCATTGTTGCCGAAAAAATGGAATGTCCTTCAACTAAGTCATGCCTAGATACTATAGCAGCCAAATGTAGTCACAATGAGGAGCTTGAAAGATTATAATATTTTAAATATAACAGGTATTGTAGCACTTGTGGTCTTGGACAGAATATCGGAACTAGATTATGAGTGCTTGCCTACACCATGAATCATTTCCATTTGTAGTCATAAGACTTCCAGGTTGTCTGCTTTTGTGCAATTTGTATTACATGCACTACTCATACAGATATATCCTTAATAGCTCTCACTTTTGGTTCAACCATGCAGCCAGTTGTAGGGAATGTAGATCTGGATGAAGAGTCTTGCTGTAATCTCTGGTCAACATGTTCTGCTGTTTCTCCAAGCTCTTGCTGTTCACCACCATCTCTAACATTATTGAGTACTAATGCCACAGATGGACAGCATGGCAACCATGTGGTACCTAAACAAGCAAGAAGGTACAGGATCCCCTTACCTGTCAAGGCTATCGGAAGAAATATGGAGACGGTAAGAAGACAACGATATCTGTTAGCTATGCATGTTGCAGGGATAGACAATGCTGCGGCAGATGCGTTAAGCAGAACGGGTATGGACCAATGTATCAGGATTGTCTATCAGGATTACTTTTGCTCTGTCTTTTTGCACTTTTTGTAGGACTTAAGAAATCACTGGTATTGGTGGGAAATGTGTAATAGAGTCTGAATCTCCACTCTATTAAGAATGTGTCTCCAATGGAATGGGGGTCAAGTCCTCCCCTGCTGCAGAAAGCAGCAGTTTTGTGTTGTGTCTGGATACGAAAAGGTCTACATCTGGCCACCCCCATATGCTGCATAGCGTTTGGAAGTTGTTGGTTTCTAGTGACTGTTTGTGTTGGTCCATACCCATTCTGCTTAACGCATCTGTCACAGCATTGTCTATTCCTGGAACATGCATAGCTACCAGACAGTGTTAGGTACCTCCGTAGGTGGTACCAGACATGGAGGGTGAGGAAGGGCCCCAAGCGATAATCTCCAGGGGTCAGGCTGCCCGCAGCACCACCTCCCAGTGCAGGGACCAGTGCACTGAAGCCACAGCAGGAGGACACACACACCCCATCGCCGACGGCACCACGCCCCCACGTTCTGACAGCGCGGGGCTACTCACAGAACTCCTGGAACCCACAGTACACATGCACACTGAGGCAGGGGGCTTGGGGAATGCCCTGACAGTTCCGGCCCCGCCCAGGCGCTCAGAGTGCCTGTGTCGGCTCCAAACCAAATAAAAGGGCATCTGGAACCCTGATGCTGCTCCGGAGATCAGAGTAAACTCCTGTGAGACTGGCCCCTTGTGACTGGATCAACATATCTTTTGTGACTGAAACAGCTAAGTGTTTGGGTGTAGGTGAGAGAGTGTGTGTGCTTGTGCGAGTGATAGGGCGTGCGTGTGTAATTTGGTCAGGCATTGGGGTGTGGTGTTGTGTGAGGGTGCTTGGGTGTGTGGTGTTGTGTGAGGGTGCTTGGGTGTGTTGACTGGTTGTACCTATTCCCCTATCCCAGGCCCCCTGCCCTGTTGAGTGTCCCTCTCCTCCCTACCGCTCCCTCCAGCTCCCAGGATCCCCTCATTCCTCCTTTTCCCCACTGTGGCACTTCTCCCTTACTTCTCCTTGTGGTGTGTGTGTGAGTGTAGGGAGCTTACTGCAACATCACCACCTCCCTGTGATGATCTTTGGCTAGGAGGATCTTTCTTCCACCGCCTCTATAAGAACCTGAGGGAGATCTTACACATCGGTGACCTTTGGGTGTTAGCGGAGTGGGTGAGTCCTTCCCTGCCCTACTTCCTTCACCCTTTTCCCAACGGATAGATATTGTTGTCTACGCACCATCTTCATATTTCTTCCGATAGCCTTGACAGGTAAGGGGACCCTGTACCTTCTTGCTTGTTAGCGTGCACACATTAGCATGTGTGTTGACAGCTGGGTTCGATCCTGGTACCAATCACAATTCGTGTGCCCTTACCATGATGTCATCAAAAAAATGGATAGCGACTTGCCCTGGGTCATCCTTGGACAAAATATCGAATGGCGGGGCTGCTGGGGTCTTTTTCACCACCTTTGTGTGGAGCTTTGGCATTGCTACTGCAAGCCTATTTAACAACTTTTTGAATTGTTTGTAGTCTTCTGATAATGAGGGCTCTGCTGCATCTGAAAGTGTTTCTTGTGGTGGTGCCAATACATTGCCATCTCTCTGTGGCGAGTTATCAGTTTGTGTCTGATTCATATGTTGTGGCGATCCAGAAGGAAATTCATTTGCTTGACTGTTCTGCCTGAGCATCTCTCTGAGGATGGCATCTTCTTTGTCAAAAAGCTTTATTTATTTATTGAATGTTTTATCCCACCCTTCCTTAAAAAAGGCTCAAGGCAGCTTACAGCATAACAATCCATAAAAACAATAAAATGCAAAGAAAACCCCCCAAAAACCCAACCCTCCCATGACCCCCCCACAAAACCCACCCAATATCGTCTTCCCATTCTCCAACCCCCCTCAAAACCCTACCCCCAAACCCAGCCACACCCCACCTGCCAAATACCCTTTCAACTACAGAGGTTTTGCACTGTCTCTGGAAGACAGCCAGGCTCGGCCTCAAATGAACCTCCCGGGGGAAGGGAGTTCTACAACATGGGGGCAGCCACCAAGAACGCTCTCCCTTGCACCCCTGCCCCAAGGGTAACAGATAGGAAATGTAAGAAGGCGCCCCCAGCCAAAAGTAGGGGCTGCAAAGGGGCATGGTAGGATAGACAATTTTTCAGATATATGGGACCCAGACCATTTAGGGCTTTAAAGGCCAAAACCAGCACCTTGAATTGTGCCCGGAAAGCTATAGGCAGCCAGTGAAGACTTCGGAGCACTGGTGTAATCTGCTCCCAGCGATTCGTCCCCGAAAGGAGCCGCATTGCTGCATTCTGCACCAGTTACAGCTTCCAAACAGTCATCAAGGGCATCCCTACGAAGAGCGCAGCAAGTAATCTAGCGTCGAGGTGGTGAAAGCATTGATGACAGTGACCAGATCTGAATAAGAAAGCAAAGGCCACAACCTCCTCACCAAATGGAGTTGGGGAAAATTGCTCCTGGCCACCGCCACCACCTGACAATCCAGGCACAGCGAGGGATCCAGAAATATTCCGAGGCTGCAAATTTGAGTAACGAGAGGGGGCCGGACCTCATAAATGACGTGTTCCAATCCCCTCCAAGTCACAAAACTAGCCAACTGTCATCACTTTAGTCAGGTTGAGCATATTACGCTGGTGCTCCATTCTCTGCACTGGCTGCCTATTATCTTCTGGGCCAAATTCAAGGTGCTGGTAATGACCTATAAAGCCCTAAATGGCCTGGGCCCGGCTTACCTGCGGGACCGCCTCAGGTCTCAGATTGCATTGCAGCTCCTGCGGGAAGTCTCCTGGGTTGCCAGGGTGGCGACGATGGCGAGGGCGTTCGCGGTGGCCGCTCCCAGGCTGTGGAACTCCCTCCCGATGGAGGCCCGCCTGGCCACGGACCTCCCCTTTCTGAAGACAGTGTAAGACCTGGTTTTGGGTCTTTGGAGAGGGCGACGGGTAGGGTGGGGTAGTTCTGCCCTTTTAGTTCTTTTTATCATTTTAATTTTTTAATGATATTTTATGTATGTGTTTTTAATTGTTGTGTTTCTATTTATGCATTTTGTAAGCCGCCCCGAGCTGCTCTATGAGCAGGAGGGGGTGGGGTAGAAAAATCTTAAAATAAATAATTAAATAGTCAAGATTCAACTGGCTCATCCTTATCCAGTCGCCAACAGCAGCCAGGCATCGGGTAACCACTGAGACTGCGGGACCTGAGTCGGATGAAAATGAGAGATAGAGCTGAGTGTCATCAGTATACTGATGACACCTCACCCCAAACCTCTGAATAACCTCTTCCAGCGGCCTCAGATACACACCTAAAATCTTGATTATTTTTTTCCTGTTTTCCTTTTATAACGTGTGTTGTCGTCTCTGGTAGGGGATGGTGCTTTAGAGTGTACTCTGGAACCTGATGCATAAGTGCAGAGTGTCTTGCCCTGGAGCATGACCTGGAACTGTGGCACCTTGTGTGACAGGAATGCCTGGAATAGGAAGAGCCTTGTGTTGTGTATTCATCTCTGTTAGTAATACTCCTTGGTAGGGGTGGGACTCTGGGCAATATTTTGGTTTTGGTTACTTTCGGTTCTCATGTATTTTGGTTCTCATTTCTGTATCGTTTTTTTTGAATATTTTGCATTGATTTTTGTTTTGGATTTTTAACATTGCGGTTTGTCCCCATTGACTTCAATGGGGGCAAACCGCAAGGTTAAAAATCCCCCCAAAAAATCAATGCAAAAGATTCAAAACAACTGATACCAAAAAAGAACCGAAATTTTGGATTAATCCAAAATGGCCATTATCGGCTACTTTCGGTTCTCTTTGAAACTGAAATTCCCATCCCTTCTCCTTGGAGTATATCGTCTTGCTGGCCTGTTCTGGTGAGTATGTTTTGATGTTAATCTTTTGAACAGGATAATGTCTTCCCTATTTGGGGAAAAACGTCCCACCGAAATCTCCTCTCCGTCTGAATCCAGATAGTATGGTCCTGAATGGATAGATAGTACTTGTGTATTTTGTCTCTGGTATTTGAAGAATAGATGCTGGCAGTTGGCTGGGTGTGTTATTTGAGCCATGAATTCTTTCATCATTTGGAACAATTATTGGTCAGTCACGAGGAACTGTGCTTTTGCTGAAACTGTTGGCTCTTGTGGTGCCTGAGGCATCATCGTGCTGCATATGGGGCTAGTTCTCTCAGTCCGTAATTCCTGTGATTGGCCACTAGATGCCGCCTTGAGCTTTGACAGGTCCGGTTGCTGCTCTGGCATTTGTTGAGTCTACTCTGCTCCTCTCTCTGACTTGGGGTTTCCTTAGGCACTGCTCCTGTGTTTACTTTCTGCTGGGTGGTATCATGTCTTTTAGCTCTCTTTGAGCTTCTGTGTGGTTCTTCTTAGTTTCCGTTTTCCACACCAGCTCTGTTTTCCTTTCTGGAGCCGGTGGAGTCCCTCTGTCCCTTGGGGACTTTGTCTTTCCCCCATGGTTCCTGAAGTGTTGGCTCCAGTGTCAAGTGTTCACTTGTAGTGGTGCTGGTGAGCATTCTGCTTCAGACTGGACTCGTTGCCTGTCTGGTTCCAGTGGTGCAGGTTTGAGTGCCAGCAGCTGTGGTGGCTCCAGCCTGATGTGCTATGGTGCCCAGCTCTCCTGTAGCAGCAGGGCTTGCTCCACTGTCTGGCTGTGCAGTTGTTAGCCTCTTTGGTGGATTGTCAGTTACTGCCTGCATTTTGTTCTGGTCTGTTTGGACTGGTGTTAGCGCCTGCTAAAGGTGGCTGAGTTGTAGCCTTGTATATCTGTCCTTTACTGCTGTCTTTGAAAGGCTTTTGTCACCCAGACAAGTTAGGCACTTTTTGTGATGGTCAGTGGATGTGGATGGTTGTGATGTGGATAAGGACCGTCACAGTGTTTACATTTCTTAAATCCAGTCTTCTTTTGTGCTATGGGCAATTTGAGAAGCCCATGGTTTTTTTTGTGGGTTTTTTTACTACTACTTTTCCTATTCCAGTATACTAACTCTTAACTACTTTCTTAAATGGTAACTCTACAACTACAGTTTTAAATGGCATCTACTTAACTATTTTTTTTTTTTTAAAGTTTGTTTTTTTGTTAAGGTTTCAAAAACTGAGGAGGGTTCCCTGCTTAGCTGTTCTCACTGTGGCAGTTGAAGGAACTGAGGAAACCCCTAAGAGGCATCAGACAGGCATGTGGATAGTCACACACTGGTGGAAGCGAGGCAGAGACATGAGCAGAAACTGCTGTGGAGAAAGCTCGAGGAGCCAGGTTGCTGCGTACACCACAAAGGGTTGGGAATTACACAGCCACTCAAGGAGGAAGCATGATGTTACTTATTGATTCCTACTTGCCTACAAATTGTGAAGTCACCTGGAATGTTGTAACTTCCACCATGGCAGCAGAACCGCTTTGTTCTGTGCGCATTACTTGATTTTTATTGGCACGCAGATTAGTGATGTATGAAAATGCAAATCTCCATAGTGAATGATAATTGAAATGTACTTCCGCAGGTTTAAGAGCCAATATCAAGCTTTTCTGTATTAGAGAGGTTATTAATGTGTTTCACTCTATGCTGTCACTTCTAGCAGCTACTTCTACCGCAGCACCAGATGTAATTGGCGGAATGTGACCTTCGCCACAGCTGCCAGCTGGACATCCAAATGGAGCTGCGGGTCCAGGAGCACCCCCAGACTACGAACCTGAGGGACCAACGTAGGGCAAACCCCATCAATGAGGGGTGCCACCACTCTCTCGGCCCCTCCCACCAACATCATCTCCACCTTGTTGGGATTCAGCTTCAGGCGACTCGCTCACATCCAGTCCCCCACAGATGCCAAACACCAGGTAAGCACTGAGACTGCTGGGCCTGGGTCAGCTGAAAAATGGAGGTACAGCTGGGTGTCATCAGCATATTGATGACACCCCACACCGAACCCTCTGACGACCTCGCCCAAAGGCTGCACGTACACATTGAACAGAAGCAGGGACAACATAGACAGATTACACTAAGGTGTCAAAATACAACCAGAATAAGGTATGAGACATGGAAGGAGGTTTGGGGTAGATGTGTGAATCACTAGATTAAAGGGGGTAATTAAAGACTGCCAAACAGAGAGACTATATGGAAAATCTGTGCATGAAAGGGTGACAGAATGTCTCCAAACCTTTGACTGCCAGAAGTTGGAAGGGAAAAACAAGGAAAGGATCACTTCATAAAATATGTGATTACATGAACACTTTCTCTGAAGCATTCAAGCAGTCAGAGTCAGGATACTGGGCTAGATGAACCAGTGGTTTGACTTGGCATGAAAATTCTTATTTTCTGATGAAATTCAAGAGATACTAGACAATAGGAATGAACCTCAGCAAAAACTGAAAAAACAAAACAAATCTATGGTTAAGATATTATTGTAACATTTTCATCAATTGGATTTGAATTATATGGCTTTCTGGTGACTAATTTTGAATGAGTCAGTATTGTGTTAATGTGTGATTTTAAAGCAATATTTTAAACGGGTTTATGTCATTAAGCCTGGGATTTGAATTCACAATGACAGGACTGAAGTGTTTGCAACTGCAGCTCACTAGTTCCTCAATTCATGCAAAAGCTGGAGAGAAGAGATGCATTTTAAAAGAATGTAAACAGTCAGTGTTTTGGGAACACATATTCCATTAAAAGCATGATGTGAATTTGTACCAGGACGGAATGCATGATTATTGAATACAGAACTCTCCCCACCCCCTTTCAATAGATAATGTAGTGAAACGGTCTTGGAGGAATGCACAGAAGGCATGAAAGTAATTTTTTATGCACCATGACTATGTCTTTCACGGATTTTATTATTCAAGGGATAGAGCTTTGAGATAAGGCAAGTGGTTAGCAGTGGTCCAACTTAGTAATAGAGAATAGAGCAGTGTGATACCTATGCATAGCCAACATTATAATCCCTCACCAGCCAATTTGCATCTGAAAGTATCTAATCTTCTCTTGGTGAGATTATGTACATTTTAGGCCACACTGGGCCCTTCCTCAACCATGTAAGAAGTCATAAATACAGAACGAGCAGAGTATATATATGCAGGATTGCACATAAATGTAGGGTTGTATATATAAGACCCCAGGAAACTTTCAGCACCCTCCCAAGTGATTGCTTTCATTCCACCCTTTGCCACCGGGCTAGGACACTGCCCCATACAGAGCAGACTAGCGACAAAAGAAACCAATCAATACGGAAACAAAGGGTGCTTTTAAATGGACCCCAGAGCTGCTGGCCCCAGAGCTACTGTCCGCCCACATGCAGCCCCACCTGGGTTGCCTTCAGAACAACCCAGCTGTTCCCTGGCCCATGGTCCACCTGCACCCCCCTCACCATAGAGTTAAAGGTGATCAATCAATGCTTTAGGCTTGTGCTTGCAACTCTATAGCATTGCCTAGGGCAATGACCAGGTGAAAGTGGAGCTGCAGTGTGGGTCTGCCGAGCAGACGGACAGTTGCTCCACTTCAGGCTGGTGCCCCAGGTTTGGCTGGTCTGCATTGCTAGTGGCACTCTGGGATGTTCCGCCTGCACATCTGGCAGGGCCACCTGAGGGTGAAGCGTGGCCTGCACTTGTGCAGCCGTCTGTCTTTAAAGCACCCAAAGACACTTCCAAAAATCAGCTACAATCTTTCTGATCCCCACAATACAAAGAAAAGCCTAACCTCCAACAACTGGTTTTGTCCCACAGAGACATATTTGTCCCATGTTCCACAGCCTTGGTGTGGCCACCAAAAATGCCCTCATTGTCTTAGACTAGGACCTCATTGTCTGGGACCTACCCTGTTTTTGTGGGGGAGGTTATAGAGTGGGATATTGGCTAAGTTTAAGGGAATGTGATTGTGGAGGGGTATTGTTTTGTTTTTTCATCATGCGTAAATTGTATATGATGTTAGATGCTTGTGACAGTTGTTCTTTGGGCCCCTGAGTGGATAACCCATGACATATGTATATGTATATTTTGTAAGCCGCCTCAAGTCCTATGGGAGAGAGGCGGGGTATAAATTAAACTGGAATTGGAATTGGAATGTTCTTGGCTTAACCAAGCCAAGAACGTGTACTTGAGCTCTCGCATCCTTGTGAATGTTGCATCCCTTGTCTCTCCCTGTGTTCCCCCTTCCCTGTCTCCCCTCCCCCTGTCTTTAGATTGTAAGCTCTCGGGCAGGGACCGTGTCTGTCTTGTTCTTTGTAAAGCGTCAGGTACATTGCTTGCGCTATATAAATGCTAATAATAATAATAATAATAAAAAAAATAACAACATATATTGCACTGACAGTACTTTTTTGTCAGTTGTTAATTTTTTTTATACTGTCACTCATTTGATCTGTAGTATCATTGCTCTTGTTATGCCTCACTCTCACAGAGCTCGAGAGCCACGTGGAACATGTCTCCTCTCATAGTGTTACCAGGAGTAAGAAGAGTGGTGAGATTTTACTTCAGAGGCTGTCTTTATTTTATTTACTTAAAATATGCCACAACTTCAGCATTACCAAGAATTATCTCCAAAAACCGTCCATGCGGGATCTGCCCAGGTTCCGTGCAGCACAATGTGCTCTCAATGGACGTGCATGCAGACTGTGCACGTGGGTTGCACACAGTGCACGCTGGGCATGTGATTGGCCCAAGGCCACCCAGTGGGCAGGGTTACTATGTAACTTTGGGTATCTCGCTTGATTTCTCTCTGTTGTACAGATGCAGATTTCACTAATACTATTGTAAATCTGGAGTAAGTCCACGGAATTTAACGGATTTAGTCCAGATTCACTTTCTTGTAACTGAGATTAGTCTGTGGCCCAGTATCTCAAAGTCTCCCCTAGGTAAAAGTGGAACAGCAACACTGACCAACAGCACTGACTTCACAGGGACATTTGTCAGGCTTAATTAAAAAATATAACAACAAATGTGTAAAATTACACAGTGTAATGATGATAATTTACATTTACTACTGTTATTAATTAAAAGTCCTAGATGCATTAAGTTGTGGTGAAAAAGAGAGATGCAGTGTGTATGTGTATCAACAATATAGCATTTGATTCTGGGTATTTTTCACAACTTTTCATTTTGTATTGTACAGAGGACGGAGATAAGTAGTAAGCATCAATAAATATTAGGATATTAAAGGCATCCTTCCCTTCAGTGGAGGAACTGTCAAGGCTCTGGCAAACATCCCAAACAAGCGTGGAAAGTGCAGGAATATTTGGAAGTGTGCTTTAATGCAGCTGAGTCCATAAGAGGTTCTTTATATCCCACCAGGTGGAGCCCCATTAAGCAGTCACAGGGCAGAGGGAGAAAAATAACGTGAAGACAAAATGAAGAGAAGCTCTGCAAGAAAAGAAAATAGGGGACTATGTAGTAAAGAAGGCCAGTAGTCATGTGCTAGATAAAAAGCAAATGCTACCAAATTCATGCAAGTGAGGTTAAAAGTCAAATGTTATCCCAGTTAGTTTCACCCTTTGGATTTCACTTCTGAATAAAAAAAACCCCAAAAATGTTATAAAAACTTCTGCAGGGCTCATTGGGCACAAGGAGTTGATACACAGCAGAGGAGAACATAAAGGTATTTGTCTCCAGTGAGCAGAGATTGCTGCTGGAGAAAGATAAACGTGTAAACACTCATTAGGCTGCTGATTGGTCTGTTTCAATGAAGAAACCACCTCATACTGTTAACTTCAGGCTTCCAGCCAGGTTACTGCTCCACATCACTGGGGCAAGAATGAGTTACACACTGGGGGGGATCAGCTGGTAGCTTTGCAGCTACAAACATTGGTCCATTACTAATGGTCAAACACATTTGCTCCCATCAGGATGTGTATTTGTTGCACCACAGGCTCAGCAACAAAGCAATCTACTGTCCTAGGTCTCTGCTCCACAACGTATGGAAAGGTGTATACTTCTGCTTGATGAGACATAGGAGGGTTTGTCTAGAGAAGTTCCCAAAATGTGGGTTGCAATCTCAAGTGAGGTCATGCCATCTGCAGATGGAGTCATGATCCTGATTTTTTTATATTCTTTTCATGTCTTTGTTGTTCTCTGGAATAACAGGACTATATAAGCTGGGGAGCCACTGGTACAGAGCATACCAGGAAGCATCGTGAGAGCAAGGAGGTTTGGACTATATAAACTGGGGAGCCACTGGTACAGAGCATACCAGGAAGCATTGTAAGAACAAGGAGGCTTGAGTTCTATTCCTGGCTCTAAATGAACTCTTTGTGTTGTCCTGCGAAAGTCACATTGTGCTCCATGGTCCACATTTATGAAATATAGACAGAAAACTACTGTGCATATAAGCACAAGTGAAGATGTTGAAGGTAGAATGAGGAACCCAGTCCTGCATTTATGAGTATACTGCAAGTTACTCTTGTAATACATAATTAGCATAATGAGGATCATACTTGAGCCCATGTCTCTTCAGACAGGCACATTTCTCTATGTACATGTTCTTCAAAGAAAGGGAGTGAAAGAAGAAAGTGGATGGATTATATTTACGTGTCTTTATCTGAAGGCTATACCTAAAATTAGCCTAACTGGAGCCCAAAAGTCTTTCATTCATACTCCGAACAATCTTTAACAGCACACAATCGTAGGATCAGGGCCGGCAGATGTTATGGCTACTGAGCTAGTAACGAGTCCACTGCCTCCCTTATGTTCCATTGTACACTCTTCAGTCAGCTGGGAGTGGCCTTCTGGCCATGCCCTCAGTGCGCCAAGTACAGATGGCATGGGTGCAGGGAGAGGCATTCTTGGTGGCTGCTCCCCAGTTATGATTTTTTTTCCCCTTGATGTTCATCAAAGCTTGAGCCTATGCATGCTTTGGAAACAATGTAAAGCATTTTTGTTTGTGTAGGCTTTTTGTGATCCATGGATGGGTTAAGGATGGTTATATTTTAATTGTTTGCTTTCCTTTTTCATTATACGTAATATGCATGTAATAATTTTATATTATTGTAACCCACTCTGAGCCTGATTTTTGTGGGATGGGCAAGATGGACATTTATATAAATGCATACCTTAATAAATAATTGTTATCTGTCTTGAAAGCAATCCTGGGTTGGAAGAAACTACATGTCATGTTTTTTTATGAAATATTTATTATTTTTTTAATCCATCTCTCAGGTGTTCACTCCATGTCTCACAAATCCTAGGAAGGTACCTGTGAGATTTCATAGGTAGAAAGGCACAGTTTCCTGAGTTACTGCCCTCCTCCCACAGCAGCCCCAGATACCACACTCAGGCCACTTTCCTTTACTAATTCCACCCCCTATTAGGCTAGTGTAGCCCCCTCGTGCTGACCACATCCTGTCAGGCCACTTTTGTGCCCTCTCTTCAGCATCAAACAATGTCCCCCTTAGGCTTTCTCACCCCCATGCTGTATGCAGATACTCCTGTCAAGCCACTGTGAACTGTGTTGACTATGACATCACCAAAGTCAATCAGCCTCCTTCTTCTTCTCCCAGCTACTTTGCACTCTTGCAGTTTATAGGATTGAAGGAGCCATACTTACATGCATACGCTTTAGACTTTGACTCCAATCCTAAACATAGTTGCTCATGAATAAGTCTCATTGTAATCAATGGGTCTTACTTCTGCATAAGTATGTTTAGGATTGAGCCCTATGAATATAATAGCAGAAAGGTGATCGAGTTTATATTCTTTAAAGACAAACTATTATTTAGGAGGGAGAACAAATAAGAAAACTTTCCTCAGCCTTTTGGACCTAAATCTTTGCTGATGGCTCTAGTTTGAGGCTGGTAAACTAAAGTCCATCTTATCGCAGGCATTTCTAATTCTTTCCTGTTTATTTGTTTTGTGCTGAATGATGCTTTTCATCCCAAAGAGAAACATCAGAACAAAAAAAGAGGAGGGTGCTAGTGTTGACTGAGCAAGAGAAAAAGATTGTTACTTAATTTATTTATTTATAATCAAGTTTATATGCTGCCCCCTTCTGCTTACAAGCATCTTGGCGTGGCTAACAGCATTCTAAAAACATATAATAAAAACCATTTAAAATCAACATCATTAATTTAAAAAAACCAATACCCAAACAGAGCCCCTCCCTATCCCCTGTCTCTTATACACATCTAGATGTGTATAAGAGACAGGCAGGTAGGTGGGGCCCATGCCGATTAGGGCTTTAAAGGTCAGCACCAACACCTTGAATTGGGCCCAGAAGACTATAGGCAGCCAGTGCAGAGAACGGAGCACTGGAGTAATGTGCTTGCATTGGCCCATCCCCTTCAGGAGACAGGCTGCCGCATTCTGCACCAGCTACAGTCTCCTGACCATTACCAAGGGTAGCCTCACGTAGAGTGCGTTACAGTAGTCTAATCTCGAGATAATAAAAGCATGGATGATTGTGGCCAGGTCCAAGTCCGAGACATATGGCCTAAGTCAACGTACCAGATGTAACTGGTGGAATGCACCCTTCGCCACAGCTGCCACCTGGACATCCAGGCGGAGCTGCGGATCAAGGTTCACCCCCAGACTATGGACCTGAGATACCAGGGGAGGACAAACCCCATCAGTGATGGGGCCATCACTCCCCCGCTTTCCCCACAACCATCACCTCCGTCTTGTCAGGATTTAACTTCAAGCGGTTCGCCCTCATCCAATTCCCACAGGGAGAAACACAGGGTAAGGACCAAGACTGCCGGACCTGGGTCCAATGAAAACGAGATATAGTTGAGTGTCTTCAGCATATTGATGACATCTTACACAAAATTCTCTGACAACTTCCCCCAAAGACTTCATATACACATTGAACAGGAGAGGGGATAAGATGGAACCCTGAAGGACTCCACACGTGAAGCCCCGGGGAGAAGACGAATAATCCCCCAGCACCACACGCTGGGTTCTCCCAGCCAGGAAAGAGCGGAACCATTCAAGAACAGTCTCGCTCATCCCTGCCCGGTCCTGCAGCCAAGTCACCAACAAATGATCAGTGGTATCAAATGCAGCCGAGAGATCTAACAAAATCAACAGGGTCGAATGACCCTGGTCCAACTCTCGGGAGAGGTCTACCAAGGCCACAAGCGCAGTCTCCATGCCAGAACCCAACAGAAGCCAGACTGCGAGGGATCAAGAAAGTTGGCCTGGTCCAAGTGCTCCTGAAGCTGCTGAGCCACCACCCGTTCAATAACCTTCCCTAAAAAGGGAAGGTTAGAGACCGGCTGGTAGCTGGCCAGGACGTCAGCGTCCAATGATGACTTCTTGATTTAAGTGCTTCAAAAATCAGCTCTCTCCAAGCTCTCTCCTCTTCCTCTCTTTAGCTATTTAATTAACACAGGACTTTCTTTAATTGACACAAACCAACGAAAAATATGATCCAAGCAGTTCACAAGGGTGCAGAATTTTATTGCCCAGCTCTGAGCCAGAGAAACTTTCATGTGTTATAAAAGGGTTAAAGTTTAAAGTTTACATCAGAGAGGTGAGATTAGATTAGCAGAAGGGACCAGTTTCATTAAGTAGATATATTGAGGATAACAGGAAGAAGGGTGGAGAGGCTAGCTTGCTGTCCACTGAAACACAAGAAGTCCCATAATGAATTTTGCACACTATCTCATTCAACCATGCAATATTTCATTCATTGATTTTATTGTCAAATGAAAAGGCGCTTGTTCCAAGTGGCATTTAGTGAGACAGATGGGGAGTGACCCAGACTTCATTACTTTGGGTTTGTTCTGTGGATAGTGTTGATATTACAACAGGCAGAAAGCAACAGAGTGCAAAAGTCCACTGGCTCCATCATCAAGAAAATCTCCTTGGTTTACTTCCCAGAAGCTGAAGGGCTTTTAAACTTTACCAGGGTGCAGTGTGACTCACCTGCCCAGTTGATGATCTGTCATCAGCAGAGTGGAGAGACAGTGTGGTCCAGATTGACACCCCCACCCCCCAACCAAAAGCTTTATCTAAATGCATCTATGAGAGGAGTTGCAGAGGCAGAACTCAGCTCTCTCGTGTTGACTGTCATTTCTAGCTATCCCTGTTTGGGAGCTTGGGGAAAGGAGCAGGCTATGAACTGTCACAACTATTACTGAGATACAGAGTTTAGTAGTAGTATAGTATTTATTGTCTTGACCGTAGGTCATAACAAGTACAAAATACACAATACAGAATACAAGTCTCACAAAGAAAAGCATATCGGCCGCGTAAACTACATGTTCTAAAAGTATAAACCTTCGCCTTCTAAATATCAAATATCAATTACACAGAAAAAATAATTAATATAATTAGAATAACAGGCTACCATGATATAAATGTCAGGTTTAAATAAAATAAAACTGAGCAAAGTAAAGTAAACCTGACACAAACAAAATTAAACAAGATTAAAATCCTTAAAAATTTGCCTTGCCCTTCCCGGGGCTTATTTCGGCAGCACTTGACCCCTGAGGGTGAGCGCATATTTGTATATAGAACGTACACAGAGGAAACCTCTCATACTAAATGAATTCTCCTATAAAGGAGAATATGGAGTTTCAATTACACCAAACAAAAAATCCCCAGCCGTGGGCCAGGAGATACAGAGTTATACTCAGCCTATCAGTATTTAGCCTTTCCCAGCTAAATAAGATGACATAGGGTGTTTTTATACAAGTAAGGCTTGATGGGGGGAGGGGGGTCCATGGCCACTGAGTGGCATAGCAGCAGAGCAGCCACTCAGGTGGAGTGTGTGGGGAGGAATTCTAATGGACGGCTCCCAGGGTGGCCACATAGGAAGCCTCCACATATTCCTGCAGCCACTAACTGGTCGCACAAACACCTGGTATGGGCAGTCGTTCCCCTTCCCCACCCGGAAACACCCCCACCCAAATCCCCGCCCAACTACCCACCTTCTGCCATGACACACAGCCGCAGACACCATGGAAACATGAAGCTGCAGCAGCCAGTAACCCCTTCCTGCCTATGACCCTGAGAACCGCTGCAGCTGCTGGCAGTCCCGGACAGCTACGGAGACACATATGGTGCGGGACACACACAAAGTTTCTGTTCTTCATGGAGTTGGCTCTTCTCTTATGTGTCACGAGAGGCGTTTGTTGTGCTTTGAGTCAACACAGTTTTGTATTTTGCATGTGTCCAACAGAGCTGTGGGCGGGACTGGGGAGGCAGCCAGGCCGTGGACCTGTCTGCTGGTGTGGCTAGCTGCCCCAGTTCATATGGGCAGATGTGTGGGTGCTTGTTGCCATGCGCTTTTTTGGCTTGCCCAGCAGGGGGCACTCTGGCTTTTTTTTTTGACAATGCCCTGTGAGTGGCTATAAGTGTGTACTGCGTGGCTCACGGGACCATACATCCCCCTGCTCCACCTTCAGATGGGTGTTTGCATGAGTGATGACTGGGTGGCCATGCATGATAGCCTCTTGTCTAAAAACACCCATAGACGCCTTTATTCAATTGAGTTTGCGCACTCCAGCACCAGTGACAAAAATGCCAATAACAAAAGGCTTGAAGCGGCACTAACTAGTTGCCAATGGCTGCGTTAATAAGAAAGTGACTAAAAACTAAGAGCTGTTTTTAGCCCCAGTAGTGCATGAGCAGAAAGACCAAAAACACAAGGAGAAGGGAGTGCAAACTGGAAGTTTGCAAATGCAAGGGGTGGAAATGGTAGCATATATAGCGAATCCAAACCTAGCATAGGCTTGGAGAACTGCAACACTACTGTTTAAAAATGCATGCTGTGTGTCCTTTTAACCTCCAACTTTGGTGACATTTAAAAATCCACAAAGTATTCTAGCAAGGTTTGTGGTCTATCTGCTAAATTTGAAATAGAAAAAACAAACCTACAGCAATGCAAACAATGGTTCTGAAATCAACAATGTTCCACTTTGGATCCAGAGTAGCACATGATGGGATGAGAGCCACATTATCAACTGGTGCACAAAAGTGGGATCCAATGGGTGGAAAGCCTGTGGGCCTCTTGTTCCTCTGATTCATTCAGTTGGAGAGTTGGGAGTGGCTTGTTAAGGCCACTTTTAGATGAGCAGTGCTCAATATCGAGGTATTTACTTTGCGACCGTAAAGGAATGCATGAGCGGCAATAAGGCGTGTATTGTCTAGTTTAAACCATACCACTGGCACTTTTACCAGGCGTGTGATTTTTTGGTGTGAGCACACACCACTTATCTAAAAGCGACCTAAGTCATACCATAGCATGACATCACTTGGTACAGCAGCTGTCAAGAGTTGGAAGACAAAACAGAGTGTCTGTTGACCCATCTCCTTGAAATCTAATTCTGGAGGTTCATGGTGGAGAAAAAGAATGCTACAGCCTCAAACCAGAAGATTGATTAATCTAGGAGAAAAATACTGAGGGGCAGAGGATTAACTTTTAGAGGTGAATTAAAACTGGAAATAGGTTAATCAACAGGCAGGTGCTGAATATGTATGACATGGGAGACGAGGAGCAGGAAGGATTCGACCCTATCTGCCAAGATTTTGTTCCTCCCAGCAAAAATCCCTAAAAACCAAAGAGCTCTGACACAAGGAGCTTACAGACATGTAAATGAGGCTGACCTTACAACTGTGCAGGATGTTCTTTGGTGCATAACCATTTATTGGAATCCTGTAACTGAGCCCAGTGAACCAATTTAAGTCTCCTTTTGTTGCATATGTCTGCTGTGGAAGAAGGGCAGGGAAACGGTGTACACTAAGGCACCACCACATCACAGTTTGTCTGTCTTCAAATTTGTTAATCATATTATTTTCAGTGAAAAAGCATTATCCCTTTTACTTTATTGTAATGTGGTACATATAGAGTACACCCCCCACCCCCCCGGATCTCTTGTCCCCTCTTCTGTCAGATTCTGACTAGGGGCCTGTTATGTTAGCCTGGCAGGAACTGGGTGGATTACGGGGACTACAGTAGTACAAAGTCAAAGTACAAATCTTTATTAGGCTTATGGCACAATGACATTGCCTAAAGAAAAATTTAAAACAACAGTAACAATAACATAGCACATAGTACATAGGCCTATTACATGTAAGTACAAAGATCACAACAGACAAACTATATAATAGAAGTTAAAAACTTTCTCTGTTCATAAGACACATGGAAACTGTCTGTGAATACCAGCTGAATCTGCTGCAAAAGAGGCCAACTTTCTCTCAACTGAAGGCTCAGAACACTGACATAGCCATATCAGTTTTTCAAGATTTGAGAATTCAGATAATCTTCCAAGTACAGGGGTAAGTAATGCTGTTCTTAACTCAGAAAAAAACAAACACCCAAGCACATAATGTACTGCATCCTCCACCATCCCCAGGCCACATGGGCAAACTCTTTCTTCCCTGGGTATTCCATGCCTGCATCCCACAGTTATTGCTGTATCCATTAGGGACATTCTCAACCTTGTCAGGTGGAATCCTCAGTGATTTCTTCAAGTCTAGCTGCAAGTAGGAGACTAACCCAGAAGAGGGGAACCAATGTATATAGAAAGGTGCTATTTTTGAATAACGTAAAATAGCAATATTGTCTTGACGAGAAATATCATTCACTCTAAGGAATACCTGCTCCTTCTCGTACTTAGGTATAAACCTATCATTAGCCTGCACCAGGTACCCAAACCCAATTTGCCTAAGCTGTGTTATTATGAAAGCATACAGTAGTACCTAATGCGTCTTTTCAGACAGACAGCAGCCCCGTCTCTGCTCCACCTCATCGCAGGTGGCCCATCCATCTAAAGGCGGCCCGCCAGATGTGCAGGCGGGGCAGAGATGGAACAGGAACATCCCAGTGCAGGTCAGTCAAACCCCACCAGCTTGAGGCAAGCAGCAGTTTGTCTGATGTGCGGACCCACGCTGCTGTACCTTCAGTTCAAGTCTGCAGTTCGGGGGGTGGGGGGAGAGCTGCCACATGGGTGGGCCATGAGCCGGGGAATCCACCAGGTCCATTTAAACCAGACCCAGATGGAGTTGGATGCAACCATCCCTGGAGTGGCTCCGAGGATGGCCAGCCCAACATCCAGTCAACCAGAGTGTTTATGAATGTATCTAGAACCCAGAATGTACTACAGGTATTTTGGCTCTATTGAAGTGGGGGCAGGGAAATGGACTGGCACAAATTTGGAGTAAATGTCAAGACAGAAGAAGAGGATGGATGTGCACAACTGTGTATAGATCTGAAAACATGAATTTTAAAAATATCAACACAAAGATAAACATAATATACTAATAGCTTGACATATTAATACAGGATCTGGTTCTTCTCCTACTTACACCAGTACACATCAGGGACATAACCTCAGCTGGTGTAAAATGGGATAGCTTCTTTGAATCAACGAACATATATGCTAATTTACATCAGTTGATCTGAATTATGGCAGTTAAACAGGTGAAAGTGACAGCAACATCAGACCCATACAAACATATGTATTATCATTCACATCTCTAAACGTATACACCAGTATACATTACGCCAGTATTAAATATTGTTTCTCAGGGTCCAATCCTGGCTTCTCACTGAGTTCTGAGACTGGAGCTAAGACTTTTCAAGCATGACACAGTAAGTCAGATGTTTAGCTGGGGTAAAAAAGCGTAGTTCTCCCAAAGTCAATGTATATCCCAGAGGCATACAAGACATGAATCAGGATGTCAAATATTTATTTAATTAAATATACTCCTATCCTGAAGGTGCGGAACACCATATTAAAACATGTAAGAGAGAGAGAAAGGAGTACCATAGTTGTGGAGCAGGTCTCAAAATGCCTTTACTTGATACACTAATGATACTTGCACGAGGGTGAACCCAGCTGACATCAGGGATTACGATGGAGCACAGAAGAGGAGGCAGTCTTTTTATATGTGGAGCCCAGGCCATTTAGGTCTTAAAAGGTCAAAACCAGCATCATGAATTGGGCCCAGAAAGCTACTGGAAATTAGTACAGTGCAGTGCAGTGCATACTCTGAAGCACAAATATAACGTGTGCTTGGCAACCCCACAACCCAAAGGACATATTGTATTTTAAAAAAAATTTTTTAAAAATTATGTTGTTTTTATTGAATGTTGTTCGCCTCCCCGGGCTGCCCTGAGGGCAGGAGGGGCGGGATATAAATTTTAAATAAATTTAAAAAAAAGAAAAAAATTCTGCACCTGCTGCAGCTTCTGAACAGTCTGCAAGGGCAGCCCCATACAGAGTGCGCTGCAGTAGTTTAGTCTCAATGTTAAATATCTTTAGCTCTACACAAAACCTTGCAAATTTGGTGGCAAAGGATTAAATCTGAAAACACATTCACTTTTTAAGTGATTCCACTGTTGTTAGTAAAAGAGCTAATTAAACCAGCAGTTCTTTTGGGTTTTTTAAAAAAAGAAATCAGGATATTAGGGCTGTCTGTATCTGAAAGCAAGGTAGGTTCTTGTTACTAGGCAAGCTGCCTCTAGAAAACCCTTTGGATCCAAACTCACTATTATGGGGAATTAGTGCAGTCTTTGGTCAGAACGCACTGCTTCGGCTCTACCCTCCCAGAAGGAGCTTGCTCTCCTAGAGATCCTTCCTCCCTTGTAGCTTACAGTAGAATGCCAGGCTTTCCAGGCCAGTTACGTATATCTCCAGAAGGGGTTAGGGCCAGGAGTGATGGACAGGCTGAACTTAAAGGGACTGCAGCCTGCTCCAACACACAATTCCTTTTTAAAAAAGAGTATTTCCAAGAGTTCAGCAGGAGGGTCCAGTGAAAGTACCATTATGAACTGGGGTGGAGGGTGGGGGTGCTCTTCTTAAAGTAAAACTATCAGATGTTCTTATATTACAGATTCTGGATGGAACCAGGATATTCAACAATTGCAAGCAGGGATTCCAAAGGCAAAAAGTCACTGTACCAATTAATTCTCTTGTTCTCTGCTGCTAATGCATGAAATGTAAGCAGCATTCCCTTTATGATGCAGTAAAACAATTTTTATGGGTTTCCTATCCATCTCATGCTTTGATGTATTTTTTAATCAAAAAGGATAAGAACAAGAAGCCAAGTGAGCATAAATCTACCTTTGCTTATTTCTATGGTTATCTGTCTGGGGGCAAGATGAAAAGTAATGTAAAAAAGTGATAGCTGTAAAAATTCACAACTGGAATTTGGCCAACATTCTCATAACACAGAAGCCCTGAAAACCCTTTCTTAAATAGCCAGCTTATTATTTAGGTTATGTAAGTGTTAATGGCAGTAAGGCCTCATGACAAAACTCTTCTTGATACACCAAGTGCTATAAGACGACAAAGTTCATTTAATCAGTCTCAAATAAATGGAGAGAACAGTGATGCCATAAGCCTAAAGATAACAAGTCATCCCTCCCTGGCATATGTGTTTAAGGATGCCGAGAGGTTTTGGGAGACCTGTGGCAAAATACCATATGAGGCTCCCTCCTACTAGCAAGGCCTTTATTCTTGGTCTCGTTACTATATTCATATTTTACTGCAGGGGTGGTGAAACTCTGGCTTGTGGTCTACTTCAGGTCCACTTTCCATCCATCCGGCTGCACGTTTCTCCTGGTTCCCATTCAAAGTGGCCCACCTTCCTTTATTTCTTGGCCCGCAGAGCAGTGCAGGCAATCCCTGAGGCAGTCTGTGGTACAGAACACTCCCCACATCAAGCACTCCTGGCAGATGGAGCAGAGGGTTTATACCTGGGCCCTGGCCCTGCCCCTTTGTAGAGTGCTTCCAGAATGCGTCCCACCCCCCCTGCAGAGCGCACTGCCAGCAGAGCTTTTAAAAAAAATTATGTGGCCGGCGGTGGGGAAAAGGTTTCTCACCTCTTTTGTGTTGAAAAGTCCTGTTTCCTGTTATTCAGGAAATAGGAAAGAAGCCTCTCTGATCTGGACAAACAACCTCACCTGACCTCTCTCCCCACCCCACTCTCGGGCCCGTGCATCCTACATCTTGACTTGCACGTGGTGCATAGCTCAGGCTTTTTTTTAAACAAAGGAATGTGGTAGATCCAGCAACCCTGATTAATCAACATCAGCTACAATATGAAACACATTTAACACTCTGGCCTCAAGAGGGGGAACTACACAAAGTATTTAAAGGCAGGAAGACTTCAGTATAAACTCCAGATCATACAATAATATGGCCAATGAAATACTTGGGCTATCACCAGGGATTTCAACAGTGAGCAGAGAGACCAAAGGCTGTGGTGCTTAATTCTCCCTTCTCATATGATTAATATGCTCTGAGGCTTGGTCAAGCATCTCAAGTACAAGGGGAATGTTGTGGGATTAGGGGTGTAACTTCTGCTGCTGTAAACTAGAAAACGGATGGTGTAATGCAAGGTTTAAAGGCAAATGGTAAGAAAGCCCATCCTGATTTAAAGTCTGATCCTCAAGCTGTTTATCACCAAAGCCAGCACTCAATCTTAACATGAATCCCAATCACTTCAATGGGATTTGCATTGGTGCCAAGGGCTAGCATAAAAGTACTTGAGGATCATACTGTTAGTCTTGCATTTTTCAGGCAATTATTTATTTATTCTTATTCTTATAAAACCTTGGTCTTTTGCTATTGTGAAGAACTAGTGTGTGTATTTAATATTCAGTAAAATGGAAAAGGCTGAAAAGCAGTAATGCTGAAGGACAGCTGAGGCCATAAACAGAAATTTAGATGTGAATTTGTTAAAGGAGATGGCAGCAAAAATGCCGATGCAAATTAAAGCTGAATATGCAAAGGTGTTATGTTGCAAACCAGGGAGCTAACAGTCCATCTCTAGAAGATTCTGGCACAACTGTATCAGGAACACTGCACTCCGTTCTGGGCACCTTATTAACAGAAAGACCTTGACAGTTTGGAGAGAGTTCCGAGAATAGTAACAAAATTATCAGATGCCTGTTTAGGGGGAAGTTTTAAGAGCTTAATGCAAATAACTGGCTAAGTACATAAATAAGTGACAATTTAGGAGGCAAGAGAATATGACAGTCTAAATAAATATATCTGAAAAGTGTAAGGCCAAGAACTATTTATGGGTTTGGCAGGGGATATAAAAGAAGTGTTATAAATAAAATTAACAAGAGGCGTTGCCAGAATAAATTGCTTTGGGGATTGGAGAAAAAAAAAAAAAGGGTGGGGGGGGAGATTTCAAGGGATTAGCCCGAGGACTGAGCTGCTTGGCAGAATGTCAGGAAAAATGTCAAGACCACAATATCTAGTGAAGTTTAGAAACCTCCCTCATTTGGGAAAATTTAAACTAAAGTGGCCTCCAGTCCACCCTGAAAATTTAACACAAGGAACAATCCCATTTTCAGTAAGGAGCGTAGGCTAGAGTACCGGGTGTGCAGGTCTGAGAGAGGTGCCCACCAATGGTCACCTCTGTTAACCAGTTCTGTTCAAGAGGCATTAAGTGGATTTTAATTGATGCTCAGGGCCAAGGTTTATTCTCTTTCTTTGAGTTCCTCTCCAAAGTCCTCCTCGGTTTCAAGAAGATCCAAGTAAACCAACATCCATTAAGGTTTCTCTATAGATGTTTTTCTTAATCCGCTCAAATCAGATCTTATTTCCTGCCCAGCTACAAATAGGCTTGTTAGGAATGACTTAGTTCCTCAGCAGGAACCCATGTTTACTGCATTTTCCCTATTGGTGGAAATGGGGAAATGGCAATGAACACGTCCCTGCTTTCTTAGTCCTCTCACTGCTATGTTCTGAAAGTCAAGTCTGTTTAGTATGGAATTAGCCTGTAATCAGCCAAATTCTCCTACCACTTTCCTCTCCCATCGTCCTTATTAGCCTCTTCCCTGCCTTCAGGATGCAGGAGATCTTAACATTCTTTAACAAGATTGTTTCCAGCATTAATTTCTATTATTCTGTTCTCTGCTTTTAGCACTATAAAACTAGACTATTAATAGTGCTTTCTAAAATGGATCTGATTATGAGACCTAGGGGTCATTTTCATTGATACACCTCCCTCACCATCAAAACACAAACACAGAAATAACGTTATCTACTTCCTGAACATCTAGAACGAGGTGTGACCTCTGCTGGAATATAAGGTTGTAATTCTGTCACTGGGGTTCAGCTCATAAATTGCACACAAATAGCTCATGGCAAAAAACTCTAGGGCTTAGATTAAATTCTGAGTTTTCATTCCATTAGTTATCACCACACAAAAAGCGGCTCAGCCCACACCTTCTGTGAAAAGGAAAAATAAACACGTTCACTTTGCAAAAATCAATGAGGAAAAGACGGGAAATCTGTGTGTGTGCATGCACTCAGGGAAGAGAAGATTTATGGAACTTGTGACACAAGCCAGTAAGGCATTAAAAAGCAATCATTATCCAGTTTGAAGGTGGAGAATTGGTCTCCTATATATCATTATCAGAGTAAGATCAGCTCCCAGACCTGAAAAGTACAAAATGCCATTTTATTTCACAACAGATGGGAAGGCTCACCCTTCAGAAAGACTGGATGAAGGCCGACTAAACAGCCAACCATAAATTATTAACTAATTTAAAGGATAGTCCCTTCCGCCTCACAAACACACTTTCTCCAAGTCCTCTAAGCTAATTTTGTAGCTAATGCAAGGACAGATCTTAGGCAGTAATTATAAAGCAGGTGAGATAGGATTAAGTAAATGTTCCAAGACAATGCAAAACCTGGTTTCTGTCACAGAATTTCCATGTAAATTATTTATGACTAGGATTAAAGTATTTTAATTAAATCATTTTTCTGTAGATAGTATGGAAAATTGTTTTTAAAGCTGCAGAATGAGAAAAAACATTTTGGTTTGCCTTTTAAAGGTTATCATCAGTTTCTGAAGTACCACCACAGCGCTGGTTCATTGTTGAGAATGTTAAGATAAATCAAGGCACCTTGAAAGATTTTTCACTGAATGAGTGTTCTCCTTCCACAAAAATTCCAGCAAAGCACTTTAATAGGTGGGTAGATTGCAAGGGAATTGTTTACAGAACGTTTCAGAGAAATATGCGTCAAGGGGGACCTCCAACCGCCCTGACCGCATGAAGCGTGGTTAGCTTCACCCTGGGCCGCGTTTGACTGTGGTGAACATCTGGATGTGAGCACACAGACATGCACGGCACTTTCACACACACATCCCTCCCGTGTTTGACTGAGGTTGACTGTGGTGGACATTCACCACGTCACTTCTGAAAATCACCCCTTGTTTAGTTTAGTGTTCCACGCTCTGGCGGTCTGCTTAAGCCCATATTAACCAGGGCTT
>QEPC01011082.1:680344-710256 GCA_003113815.1 Sphenodon punctatus | reverse complement strand
ATAACCACCAAGGGTGGTTAAAGGGTGGTTAGCGTCATGTCTGAAAGTACCCAATGATATGAAATAAATATAATTGTTTAATGTAATCCAATATGCATTATGAAAACTAAAATTTGGCCTTGAAAGGTGGATGCTTCAGTGTGCAGCAGTGACAATCTAAAATTTTGGGACCCATCTGGTAATCCACTGAGGCTCACCGATGTGGAACACTAGTGCGCCTCAGCTCATAGGCTGGGAATTGCTTGGCTAGCTCACACTGTTTCCTACTCAGACTGTAATTCCATCCTACAGGAAGCAATTTTTGCAAGAATATAGCCAAGTGCCAAGTTGCAAGAAAGTGGCCACAACCATGACAGTACAGAATTCACAGGGGACCTGCAAATGCATCCGTCCATAGCACTACTTCTGTGAACTCTGCTGGAAGAAAGATATGGAATTAAACATCCCGCTTTGTCCCTTTAGCCATATTTGTAACTTCCAAAGAGAACCTACCAGCTATTCATTGAGGATGGAAAACCAACACGAGAAGTGTGTTATGTGTGGGAGTACCAGCTACCAATGAAATACAAATCAATAGAAACCAACGGTACTAATGGAAATGGATTCAATTCTGAGTAAAGATGGGGGAGGGATGCAGGGAGGATACTCTTAATATGTTTGCCGTCCTGCATACAAGAATGTTCCCACTGCATTACATAGAGATGATTTAAACCACAACTGCTTTGCTACACTTGAGGAAAAACTCATACATTTTAATCTCAACCATTTAACTATCATGTACTTTCCCCTCATTTCCTTTCCTCATTCTTGCTAATAGTCAAGATACATCTGTGTTAATTTAATCCTCTCTCTCATAATCACTTTGGATCCTCCTGCCACATTCATTCAGAGATGACGGATTCCTGTATTTATAACATCAGCATCACTTCTGCAATGATGAACTGTGGTGTAACCCAGTAAAAGAGAAAAGAAAGCAGGGTCTGGCTGCGAACAACAACAACAAAACAACCCTGCAATTTCAGACAATTTTATGTTGCTCATACTAATCAATACTTAAGGGAAGGACCATTTCAAGAAAAATCTTTTTTATAGCTTTATTAGGTTGGGAGTGGATTGCCATGTTTTGCTGTTGCTGTTACTGTTTTTTAAACTATTGGTAGACCCTCAGAAACTGCTACTGAAGGTCTGAAACCCTGTGAGGTCCGAAAGCTTGAATACCTCCACCAACTGTAGTTGGTCCAATAAAAGACATCACTTTACTACTTTGTCTTTATTGCCTATAATTGGGACCAACATGACAAACCCTACTTTCTCTACACTGAAATTCATTCATAAGAGGCTCAAAAGACATCTATTCAATTGTTAAGGTAGGGTTTATCACGCAAGTGTAAACCAGATGTTGATTCTGGAATATCCTTGGTTCCTCTCCAGTTGCCAGAGGCATATGCTCTATTCCCATATTCATTTCTCATTATCAACGTGACTCTGGAGCATGGTCCACGCTATAGCAAGGAAAGCTAAAAGCTCCTACATGCAATGTTACTGCTGGAGTCCAGTTACTCGATTACAATTAGATGTGTGCTGGTGCATGATCACCTGTCTACTCAGATGTTATCTGTCTTTCTAGATGGCCAGAACAGAGTTGCAGCACTAACAAGACATCCAAAAATCCAGGTTGCTAGCTTTGACAGTCTGTTAAATAAAACTCATTCAAGAGAGTACTCCTATATGTTACCATTTCAAACTGTAATGTTCCCTGGATAAAATGATTCTATAGCTAGACACAGGAAAACAGAGAATGAAAAACTTGCATGCAGACTTACTGTATCACAGAAGATATATAGGTGGGCCAAATTCAGGCCTAAAGTAAGGAGGTGTAATGGTTTACTTTGGCTGAACTATGCTGACATATATCGGGTCTGAATAATGGTCATTAAATCTACACTGCAGGGGAAAGTAGGTTTCATCATCATTCTGTATCAAAATATCCTGCTGTTCCTTCTGTCACTTAACACTGGCTTTCTTCCTAAAGAATCCCCTTCTCTCCCAGTCAGAGGTATGCTGGTGATTAAACCTACCAGAAACAGAACAGAGGAACTCAAAAGCAATCCTGAAGCTGAGTAACATGTATCTGTGTGGAAGAGCCTCATCATTCAGCAAATTGAGAGGGATGAACATTGATTGGTCCAAAAGCTGAAGTTGGTGGCTTCAAGAGAAGAGTAAAACTTAAAGGAACGAAAAGAACTACCGGGGTTGAAGGTTAATGCTCAAACAACAATGAGATGCCAGGACAGGATGTAGGAAACACCAAGTCCCTTTGATATCTGTGACAGAACCGTTTTCTTCCGGGGTTTTAATGGCATGCCTCTCTTGGCAAAGCACATTTCAAGCTCACAGGCAATTTATTCACAGAAACAGAATTTTAAATTTCACATGACCTAGTGTTGGCATTGAAAATCCTTGCAGTTATCCAATCAGGGAACAGGTCAGTTACTGTGTGACTTATCTGATCAAGCACGATTAAACAAGATTTTGAATTTTGCAGACTTTGAATTCCGAGTCTCAGCTCCTCGCAGCAAAGTTGATCACAGAATTTGAACATAGTTTACTATGAATCCTTCTTGTCTTTTTAAAAATATGATGGTAGCACATATAAATGACAACCAATGGGTCTCCTTTTGCTAGTCACTGTACAAACACATAGGAAGAGACAGTTCTGCCCCAATGAGATTACAATCTAAAAAGACAAGATAGGCCAAGCGTAGGAAAAAAATTACTATTACTATTTGTACAGATTGAGAACAAAGGTCCTTTTCAAAAGGACACCACCGTGGGCTGGGTGGGTGGAGGCATTTCATGTGAAAAGGGCCCATCATGGAGCAATGGTAAGGGACCTGCTTTGAAACAGAGCTGGGAACAGAATCCAGATCTCCCAAGTTAAGCAAGGGAAACAAATCCTTTGCCACTCCACTCTAGTAATCATCCCAGCCTCTCCTTTCCACTTCATGTAAATTTAATTCTTATTCCTCCAGAAAGACTTTGTGGCTTTTTATTTTGGGAGCAAACACAAACTGTAATGTTTGTTTATGCTACAATGATATAGATTAAAACTTTTTTAAAAATTCTTTTAAATAAGGAAGTTTGAATGTTTCTTAAGATTGCAAATCAGTTGACTACACAACAAGTGTTAATTTTTCAGATCTTCTACAAATCAGATAAATTATTGGGAAAAAGAAAATCATACCAATTTATCCCCCCAAGGAGTGGAAATGAATCCCTCAGCAACTCTGTTTCAACTGAGAGTTCTGCTAACAGAACAGCAAAGGAAGAGAGTTCCACACTGGCTCATTAACGTGTTAGACATGACCTTGGAAAATGCTTTGTAACACACCAGGACACAAAGAATATATAATTCAGTGGCCCGATAATTAGCAAGCATGCACATGCATTATATATTCATGTTTTATACATATCGGTAAGTAGACAAACAAAGGAGGGGAAGAGAACTGAAGGACTAAATCCATGGCAGGCTGGACAGTCAGTTTGATTAAGGTAGTTAAGAAGATTAATGCATACTCTAAACTGAACACCCCTAGCTGGCCAGCACTCAATAATTTAAGAGACAACACCAGAGCCTTCATTTCAAGGTGATAGAAAATTCTGATGATGAAAGAGGCAGCTGAAAACTTACTTTAAATTAAAGCTAAAGAAAGCTGACACTCCCCTGTGCCTTGTAGCATTCAAACCATTTAGGCTGTGATAGGGGGACACTTTTATTTACTTTATTTTATTAACCAAGGGGGATGAAAGAGATCGAATCAATATCACTCCTTCCTAAGATCCACTAATAATACAAGGCAATTACTCACCTACATAATAAGAAAAAGATGAGGAACAAGAGAGAGAGCTATTAGGCAGCAGATGTACAGCTACCAGGCATGGATGTGATGATCCACAGAATGAGCAGTATCCATGAATAAATGACCAAAATATTTGATGAAATATTATACATCCAGAAAGATGAGTAAATGGGTGAGAATTCCAGGAGACACAAGACAGATGGGTAGGTAAACAGACAGGAAAACTGATAGGTGATGGGCAGATGGATAGAAAGGTGACAAAGACATTAATGAATTATAGATAAAGAAATTCATCAAAATGAGCAGAAATCAAATAAACAGTCTCCAGCAAGACAGAACCCACAAACCGAGCATAGAGATGTTATTAGATTTCCATGAAATATTGGGAGTTTCTGGTAGGTGGCTGCACACTTGCTGAAATTAGTACTTTTATTCCACTAAAGTTTATAAAGGCCTGTAAAACTACATTAGCATCAAGAAATTATGAGTGGTAGGCATGAAATTTGTAGAGATCACCAAGACTTTGTGGCCTTAAGCATGCTTTCTCTGCCAAGGTATATGCCAATAGGGAATGGCAGTTTATCATGGCCCTCAGTGACATTCTGCTGACTGCCTTTGTCCTCTCATCATTGGGAAACAATTATTGTGGTCCTCAGTCTAAGATGCAGCAAAATTAGGAAAACGGGAAAAGCAGAATCCAGTCATCCACTCAGCATTTACCAAGTTTTTGAGTGAGGAGTTCAGATCAGAATGAAGAGCACATTTGACTGATAGAAGGCAGCACCAGCACTTTTACCTGCAGTGTCAACATTAGGGATGGGCNCCTCTTCCCATTTACCTTCATCTTTCCCTGTTCTGCTCCATCTTCCCTCCCTGCTGTCCCTGTATTCTGATTGTTTCCTGTGCCTGCTGTTGGCTCTCTTTTGCTCCCTGGATCACCCTACTCTCTCGGCATACCTTAGAGAACTCCAACACCACACATATGCACATGCACACACACATGCAAACACACACACCAGTTTTCCTCCAAGACTAGACAAAGTAAAGAGGCAACCACTTAAAAGGCTGCATGAACTGCCATACTAATGAGATTTCCTATTCTCTAGGTACAGAAGTCCCTAATGTTTGGGGATGTAAGACAACTTAAGGCTCCAGATTCAGACCAGAGGGGATGGTAGAAAATGAAAAAGATGACAAATTGCTGATGGGTAGATTTGGAACGCGTCACAGAATTTCTTGTTACTAATATTTCAATTATATTTCTGTTTGAAAACTTAAAAAGATATTCCTTACATATAATAAATGGGTTTCTACATTACAGCTATTTAAAATGTATGCATGGGGAGAAGGGGAGTGTGATGTGTGACATTTTTGGAGAGGGGTCTGTAGTAGCATGACAAACTGTGACAAGGGGAGGGGCAAAAAAGTGCAACAACAAACAACAACAACAACAACAAAGGGTATGACATACTTTATGAACTTCCCCATTCTCATTTTTATTGTAACTGGGTGAGCTTATTACATGGCCTTCAGGGGTCAAGCCACTGGCATAGGGTGTTTTTAGACAAGCGCCTTTCCACACATTACCCACTAATCATTCACCCATCATGCATGTTGCAGGGTCGCAGAGGGTGCCAATGCGGCCCTGCAACATGCATGTTGGGCAGGTGATGGCTGGGTGAAACACCCATAGCATCAGAAATGGGAGAGACAGGGAAATCATCACCTCCCAGTTTTCCAAGGAGAAGAGCTCCCCTCAGAGTCATCATAGCAGCTGATGAATTTTTCTTTTTTCTACAATGGAAAGGAGAGTGCTAATTCCAACCCCTTTTACTTCTGACTGGTAGCTGCATCATGTGCAGCAACAAATAACAAGTAAAGTGGGAGAAGTAGTTAGTGTGTCAAAGCCATTGCCTGCCTGCTGCTTCTTTCTGCACATCTCTGGCAGCTGCTGTTGCTGACAGTCTGTCTCTCTCTCAGACGTACGGAGCCCCACCGCCCCCCGCTCCAGGTGATCTCTGCAAGTTGATGCCTTGTCACACTTTGAGGTGGCTAATATACCAAACCCAGTGCCTGCTCCTCTTTGCCTGCATCTTGTTGCTACTGCTGCTAGTCTCTCTCTCTCTCTCTCNTGAAAAGCTCCACGGCCAGATAGTGAGGTGGCAGGAGGACTCTGGTGTGGCTGTGGAGCCCGAGCAACAGTGCCAGAAGAAGGGGGGGAAGGCAACCTGCAAGCGATGACATGTAAGTCCTTCCCCCACCCCCCTCCAGCCCCGATGTGGAGACCCCCGGGCGAATGCTGAGGCCAAGGCCTTTCGGGCCGAGTTGGAGAGGCCCACCCGGGACTTCGTGGACAGCCTGCAGGTGACAGCAGCCACCATGGAGAACCGCCTGGTGGAGCAGTTCCAGGAGGTCCAGGTGGAGAGGAAGAAGGTGGAGGCGTATGGTCAGTACGTCTTCGCCGAGATGGAATGCCTGAAAATGTACCACCAGGTGCTCTCCAGGTGCCATCGGGCCGTGGAGTTTGCCGTCTCCCACGGCTATGAGCTGGAAAAGTCCCGGGTGGCCAGCCCTCAGCCCTGTGCTGCGCCCCAATGACTGTTGCCTTTCCCCCAAGTCCCAGGGGACATAGTTTAATTTATAAGTTTCCTTTCAATGTTTGCTTTTGGTTTTAGAATGTTGTTGTTGTTATTTAAATAGTTTTAATAAAAGTTGTTGCATTTCTTGTTACGAGCTTCGTTTGACCTGTCCAATCTTTTATCCCTATGTGCTGAAGTTCTGGCTGGCAGGTGGTAGAATCTCATACAGCTTGTCAATCCCTACCAGCAGCACCTGCCACCCCATGTAGCGTAGTTATTAACCCTTGCGTTTTTGTGGGTGGGTGTGACAGAGAGAAAAAAAGACAGGCTCCTTGGCAGCGGGCAGCAGGAGCTGGTGGTGGGAGGGGCTTTTATTTCAAGCAGCTTCAGCGGGCATCCACGGGTGGGTGTGGAGGAGTAGGCTGTTCGGGGGGGTAGGCTGGCGTGTGGGCACCAGGCTTCTGTATGCAGTGGAATGGAATGCGGCCCCCAGTGACTGGAATGATGGTCCCAGAATCTAGTTGATGGTTCCTGGGACGGGCGGGCATGATTCAGGGATAGTGGAATGACAGCCTAAAGCCTATTGGGCATGTTTCATTCAATCATGCGATAGGTGGTAGCAGCAAGTGGAACGCACACAGGTAGCCAGGCACATATAATACGTTGTGTTATATTCCATCTCATTATGGTAGGTTTGCTGCGTGCTGGATGTGGGCAATGGGCATTGGACGCATGAGCGCAGATGGGAGTTCTTCCTGGTTCTGACAGGTGGCAGCCAGGGTAGCTGGATAGGGATCCACCTACCTCTCCCCCTCCAACCGCCATCCCTGTCGTTCTAGCTGGGAACCACTCTCTCTCTCTGTGGCCATATAGTGCAGGTGACAGCATGGGTAGGATCGTGTCTCTCTCTCCTTCTAGCAGTGGGGAGCCTCTCTCTCTTATTCCTCTCTCTCTCTCTCTCTCTCTCTCTCTCTCCATGAACAGCAGGTTGCGTAAAGAAAAGGTGGAATGAGAGCACCCCATAAGTGGAAGGACAGGGCATAAGAATCCTGAGGGTAGGTCCTGGGGCTGGAGTGGCAGCTTCTAGATATTGGCCACAGCCCTCCCTGCCAGTAACATAGGCCCCAGAACCCTGAAGGTAGGTCCTAGGGCTGGAGTGGCTGTTTGTTGATGCGGTTGAAAATTGGCTCTCTGTGTGAGGAATGATGGCCACAGACCCATGACGGTGGGTCCTGGGGCTAGAGTGGCTGTTTCTAGGTATTGGCCACAGCCCTCCCTGCCAGTAACTTGGCCCCAGAACCCTGATGGCAGGTCCTGGGGCTGGAGAGGCAGTTTTTTGATGCTGTGGAATGACAGCGCTCTGTGCGAGGAATGATGGCCCCAGACCCATGACGGTGGGCCCTGGGGCTAGACTGGCAGCTTCTAGATATTGACCACAGCCCTCCCTGCCAGTAACTTGGCCCCAGAACCCTGACGGCGGGTCCTGGGGCTGGAGTGGCTGTTTCTTGGTGCGGTGGAATGACATCGCCTCTGTGCGAGGAATGACGAGCCCCAGAACCTGTGGCACAGACAGCATGTGCAGCATTGGCAGCAGCAGCAGACATTGGTTGCCAGGGTACAGAACCCTTGGCAGAGACATCATATAGGCCTGGCCTGGGGGCCATTGGCACCAGCAGACAATGGGTTCTCAGGGTACAGAACCCTTTGCACAGACAGCATATAGGCCTGGGGGCAATTGGCACTAGCAGCAGCAGACACTGGTTGCTGGGGCAGGCAGTCAGGTGGCGTGGCATGAGTGGCAGTCAGGCAGACTGAGGCACTCACTGAGGCAGTCAGGCACTGAGGCAGGGGTGGAGCTTTGCAACCTGGGCAGGCGGGCAGGCGGGCAGGCAGGCAGCATGGCATGAGAGGTAGTAGAGAAGGCGGGCTTGGGCAGGCTTTGAGATAGGCAACCTGGGTGGGCAAACAGGCACCTTGGCATGGGAGGCAGGAAAGCAGACTGAGGCATGATTTGAGCTTGGCAGCAAGCTGGGCGGGCACACAGGCAGCGTGGCATGGGAGGCAGTAGGGCAGGCAGGCTGGGACATTGGCAGCAGGGCACTCACATAGGCTAGCAAAGACCGTGCAGCGCGGAGAGCGAAAGTCAGTCAGTGTTACATAGGCGGGCCGAGATCTTGTAGCCATAGGCCAGCTGGCAGGCTTACAGTTTGTTTCCCAATGCCACCCTGCGTCATGAGGTCAGTCAGATAAGGTGGCCGAGGCCGTCTAGTATATGAGAGAGAGAGAGAAGCAGAGAGAGAGGCATGGTGGGTGCCAGGCATTGGGAGGGAGGGACAGCACCTCAGCAGCACAGGAATAGCAGCCCTAGCCCAGATTGAGGAGGAGGAGGAGCCCCGTTCCAACTGCCCCTGGTATAGGATGGTGTGTGCCACTGCACCATCACTCCTTGTCCAGGGGCAGCTCGGGGAATCCCAGCAGCGGAAGGTTCACTTTCAGAAAGAGCAATTGCTCCACCAATTTGGCCCCCCAGTCTCAGGCGGTGTGGGGTGCAAATGTCCCCCGCCACAGAGAACACCCTCTCGCTGGGGACACTGGTTGGTGGAGAGGACAGGATACCCGTGGCCACTTTCGACAGGGCCGGTCACACGTTGGCCTTGCCAGCCCAGTAGGCCAAGGGATCGCTGCTGGGATCAATGCATGGCTCCTCCTCCAGGTAGGTCTCCACTGCTGCTGAGGCACCATCATAATCCCTCTGGTAGCTCTGGGTGGGCACCACCTGCCCCACTGCCCTCAGCCATGCTGCTTGCCATTTTGTGCTGGGCCCCTTGCTCCACAGAGTGGCCTGCACACAGGAGAAGCTGCTGGCACTAGTAGGGGTCCAGCTGCTGCTGCTCATCCTGCTGTTGGTGTTGCTGCTACCACTAGGGCTGGAGACAGGGACAGAACCTGATGACTGGAAGGGGTCGCTGCTCCCACTCCCACCATCCCCAGGGGTGTCCTGCTGCATGGCCAGCTCTGCCTGCCAGATCTTCTGCACCAGCGCACCCTTCCAGAGGCCATAGACTGCTGTCTAATGTGCCATGCTGCCCTTGATCCTGGGGTCCAGCATGGTTGCCAGGACATATTCCTCTCGACACAGGAGCTCATCAAAGTGCGTACTCAGTCACGTCTTCAGCTTCCATGCCAGGTCAAGCACCTCATCGGAGAGCTTCCTGCCTGGAGGGTCACAATCCCGCCCCCGATAATCTCCGCAAGGCTCCTCTTGAGACTATGGGCCAGCGGGGTCACCTGGCTGAGGGTGGCGGTGGAGCTGCTCACGGTCTCCGTCACGGCCAGGAACGGTCTCAGGATGAAGACCTTCTGAGCAATCATCTCCCATTCCTCCCTGTTGTACCCTGGAGGTGCCTCGATGTCTGTCTCCAGTTCCACCTGATGCAGGGTGGCTTTCTGCTCAAGAAGCCGCTCAAGCATCAGGAAGGTGGAATTCCACCTAGTGGAGGCATCCTGGATGAGCGTGTGCACCGAGGACCCTTGCTCAGCCTACTTCTCCCGGAGGGAGGGCCGACCAGGGAGCTAAGGGTGCCTGGCCCAATCCCCTTCTCCCCCAAGCCCAGAGCATCCTTCACCACAAGATGGAGGGTGAGTGCGGCGCAAGGGATGCTTGTGAAACCCCCGTCACGGACTGCCTTTAGTATATTGGCCGTGTTGTCCGTGACCACACACCCCTTGGTGAAGGCCATGCCTGGCGCGACCCACACCATGGTGGCCAGGGCTGCTTCAAGGTTTCTTGAGGTGTGGGAGGTGTCCATGACTTGTGCCTGCCACTGCCAAGTGCTGCCTCTGGGTCCTGCCACCAGTGTGCAGTCACTGCGAGGTAGGTGTGCTGGGCGTTTCTGGTGGACCACAGGTCAGTGGTGAAGTGGACTGTGGTCCGCCCAGCACCTGCCAGCTGCTCCCTTACCCGCTCCTTCAAAGCCCTGTAGAGCTGTGGCACCACAGTCCGACTCAGGGTGGAGTGGCAAGGCAGCTTAAAGTTGGGGGCCAGGAACCCAATCAGCCACTGGAAGCTATTGTCCTCCACAATTGACAAGGGCTGCCCATCCAGGGCAATCATCTCAGCCAACAGGCGCTTCGCTTTATCTTGGAAGCCAGTGCCACGGTGCCTTGCCAATGGCCTTGACAGATCCCCCCAACCCAGCTCCTCCATGGTGGACTGACAGTGCTGCTGGGGAGGCTCCTGCTGCTGTTCTGCCCCCCTAGCAGGAGGAATAGTGCTCCTGCTTCTAGAGGCAGCAGTTGGTGTTGGTGCAGGATGCTTGCCCGCTGAAGGAGCCGGGCACCTGGCCGCTGCAGTCGGGAACCCGCTTGCATCCACTTCCCTTGACTTCCTGCTGAGCAGCAGAGCACTGTGGCATGACTTTATGTGCCTTGCCATTGCCGTTGTCCCCAGGTTGCTGAGCACCTGCCCATACTTTACCACCTTTTTGCACACAGTGCACTGCACCTCTCTGGGATCATCTACCCGCACCTGCTTAAAATGATCCCAAACTGAGGATTTCCCCCCCTCCCCTTCCTGCCTTCTTGCCCGCCCCGGCTGACACACTCCTGGCAGCGCTGCTGGGAGGGGGAAAACTTGGTGGCTCTGGTGAGACAGCTCTGGGAGGAGGCTCAGCCATCGCCTCAGCAGCAGACATCTCCTCTGCGGCACTAGTGTCTGCCTCTGACTCAGTGTCTGCGATCATGGTGATGTTCCATGAAGGGGAGTACTGGGACCCTGAGGCTAGACTGCCCGTGCCCGCCATGCTGCTGGCACTCTCCCTGTGCCCACCTCTATAGCTGCTAGTGCTGCTGCTGCTGCTGCTGCTACTCCTCTCCCTACTGACATTGCCCGGGGATTGGGCCCTGCCTCTAGCAGCCGGGGTGGGATCCACCAGCTCTGGATTGCTGGGGATCGCCTCGACAGTGGGAGACATTGGTGGCCCTGTAGGAACATCAGAAGCAGCACCAGCAGAGACAGACGCCGCCTCATGTACTGCAGGCCTTCCAGTGCCCTGCGTGGCAGTGGAGGAGGGCACTGCCAGAAGGCGACAGAGACAATGAAGCCTGGGACCCTAAAGCAGGCCTGCTGAGTTTGGAGGCGTGGTGATGTGCTTGGGCTACTGCTTCTGCATGCTGCCACTTCCCTGGCACGGCCCCTGCCACCTCTGGGACGTGCCCCATTGCCTCCCTTATGGGCAGCAGACAAGCCTCTCCTTCCCTTCTCCATTTCTCCCTCAAAAATAATGTTGTTATATTGTTTTTAAAATTTCTTTTAATTTTTTTATTTACATTTTTTATCTGATATTATATCTATCTATCTCTACACTAAACTTAACTGCTATTAACTATTCTAAAACCTATTGAACTAAATGGAATATCCTAATAATTAACTACAAAGGCCTTGTCCTACAAACACACTATCTCTATCTATCTCTATAAGTAAGCTAACTACTATGTATATCTATCTAGTATCTATCTATCTAATAATAACTATCTATCTATATATACAATATTACACAGGGGGAAACACAAAGAACACAGGGAGGGGTACAAAACTGAAATGACAATCAATCTAATAATAATCCTACTCTAAATAAATCCAAAACTTAAAACAGGGGAAGGGAATCAGGAATGGAATAAGAGGGAGAGGGAAAAGATTCAATGGAGGAGGGAGGAAGGAAGATTGAACACAGGGAGGGGTAAAAACAAAAAATAACACATAAATCTATCTAAGCTAAGCTAAATAAATGATAATATGGAAGTAGATGGGTTGGATGGGTGAAATAGGAGGAGGATTGCAATGGATTGAGGAGAACAAAACTGCTGGGAGAAGGAGTCTTCTGAAACGCCTGCTGCTCAGGAACAGCGACTAGCTCAGAAGGTGTTGGGAAGGGGGCAGGCAATCAGTTTTGTTTCTTGCAGCGCCCGTCTCACTGCAAGCCCCATTGGCTCCATGCAGCCTAGCCCGTGGCCAATCACCGACTGCGAAGTCAGTGGTCTGAGGCGAAAAGGGATGGTGATTCGGCAGGCTGGCTGCTACTCCAAGCCTCTCCACCCCTGGTGCCTGGAAGTCTGCTCCTCAGCTGACTCCCACTCACTGTCATGTTTTGCCTTCCAGTGACATGTTTTTGCCACTCGAACACAATCCGAACTGTTCGGTGATTTCGACGTTCGGAATTGAGTTCGGTTCGGTCTGTTCGTGTTCGGTCGTCCGAGCAGGCCGAGTTCGGGCTGAACTCCGAACTTGTGAATCGCGTTCGCCCATCCCTAGTCAACATATTCAGGAATAAGTTGTTATTGGTCTTAATTCACCAAGACACTTATACACATGCCTAAATTGAGGCATAGTAAGCCGTGGTGTTATGTGCTTAAAATCAAGCATGTTCTTAAGCAGAGAGCTACGAAATACAAATCCCAGGCACCAATTGTGTACAGAGCAGGATACCTTTTTAAGGTAAGTAAGACTTTTTAAAAAGTCAGACCTTTTTATTCAGCCAGGCATTTAATGGGCAGGGATCACTTTGGTTGGGTGAGGGGGGTGTTTTTAGTTTTTATGGGGTTTTAATTATGTATTTTATATTTGTGTATGTATTTTTATGTTTGTATTTATTATAAGCTGCCCTGAGTGTTAGGGCTCTAAATAAATTAAGGTACCAATGCTGCAACAATTAGAACGAGGCCTGGTGCTGCCAGCAGCTATACAATCTTCCCTTATTCCTCCCTCTGCTCTGCTTATGTACTTCATCCCAACCCTCACCCGTCTGTTTTTTACTTTTGAACAGGCTATCCATCATGCTGAAGCTGTAATGTGGATAACAGTCAATTAAAAACTCAGATGAGGCTACTATTACTAAACCCATTTCATTAATCACAATGCAACCTAGACTTGAACCCACACCTCCTGGTTTGAAAGGCTTGTAGCAGGTGCTCTCTGTTTATTAAGGGTTGGGACACTGGCCCGATTTACGGGTTCGGTTCTTTGGGTTTTGGTTTAATGGTTTTCTGGATTTAATTATGGGTTTGGTTTGTTCGCTTTAGTATTTAAATCCACCAAACACCTTTCAACTAAAAAACCCCAAACATTTTCCTCTCCCTCCCCGAGGCCGTGGGATTTTATTTAGTTATTTATTTAATTAATTTGTATATATTTTTACCCTCTTGATCAAGGTTACTCAGGGTGGCTCACAATCAAATAAAAATATACATTATCAATACAAATATAAATATACAAATATAAGACCATAGCTACATACAACAAATTCACAGTGACCTGTATGAAAATGCACTCCACCCAACTCCCTGCTAACCCATCCCACCTTCCCCCCACCAAATATCTGACGGAAGAGCCAGGTCTTACAATTTCGTTGGAACGCAAGCAGATCTGGGCTGAGGTGGATTTCCGCTGGGAGGGCATTCCACAGCAATGGTGCGGCCACCAAGAATACCCACCTATCTGTTCAGGCCCGCTGATAGCGCAGGACCTCTAGGAGGGCGCTCCCGAACAACCGCAAGGGCCGCCCACGATGTGAAGCATTCCTTCAGGTAAGCAGGGCCCAGGCTGTTTAGGGCTTTAAAGGCCAAAACCAGCACCATGAATTGGGCCCGGAAGACAATAGGAAGCTAGTGCAGTCCTTGGAGCACTGGTGTGATGTGCATCCCAGTAAGTTGATGGGCTGTCGCATTTTGCACCAGCTGCAGCTTCCAAAACGTCAGCATAGGCAGCCCCACACAGAGCGCTTTGCAATAGTCCAGTCTCGAGGTGACAAATGCATGGATGATGATTGCGAGATTGGAGTCTGAGACATATGGGCAGAGCCTCCTCACCCGATGTAGTTGACGAATGGTGCCCCTGACCACAGCTGACACCTGGGAATCCAAGCACAGCTGCGAATTCAGGAGCACCCCTAGGCTTCGCACAGATGGAACTAATGAAGGGTGAACACCCCCGATAATGGGGGTGTTCTCGTCCCCCAGATCACCAATCCGTTCCACCAGCATCACCTCCGTCTTGTCGGGATTGAGCTTCAATCGGCTTGACCTCATCCAATCCCCCACAGCAGCCAAACATCAGGACAGCAAGGAGACAGCAGAGCCTGGGTCGGTTGAAAAAGATAAATACAGCTGGGTGTCGTCAGCATATTGGTGACAATGAACTCCGCAGCTGTGCACAACCTTCCCAAGCGGCTTCATATACACACTGAACAAGAGAGGGGACAGAATGGGATGTATCTACTGGCCTAAGAGAGCTTGACTGAAGCTCTGCTGGACTGCTGTTGCTGTTGGGGACCTGATGGCAGGCCCACTTTCGGAGGTGCGGTGCCGATCTGTCTACTCTGCAGTGCGCATGTGAAAAATGGCTGCTGGGGCCATTTTACGCATGCGCACAATGACCACCACCCTTAATCAAAACAGCGGCGGCCAAAATGACACTGCCATTTTGGTTAAGGGCGGCTGGGGCCGTTTTGTGCATGCAGCCATTTTGTACATGTTTAAACCAAAACCAAAAGTCTCATCACTATTGTTTATCTTTAATGGTTATCATTCACAGAGGGAATCTTGGTCAGCATATTGTGGATATCTCCTTCTTTCCTCAACAACAAGTGACCTGGAATTACAAACCTCCAGACTAGGTAGAAGGGCACCATTTAGGCTTGCCAGATTCCCTTATTTTAGGGACATCCCTTACTTTAAAGGAATGTCCCTCATTTCAAAAACCTCCCAGCTCACAGAATACAATGGACACCCCTTCTTTCAGAGCTTCACAGAAAATAATAGATGTACTTTATTTCAGAGCCCCAAGCTCCATAGAACACAATGGATGCCTCTGTTCTTGCCAAGAAAAGTGAGAATTCGAGAACCAAGTTTCAGCCCTAGTTTAGAGAGAAACCCAATTAGTTTAACTACAAAGAGGAGCTTTGGGGTGCTCAGCTCATCTAAAAACCAGACTGAAGTTTCTCACCTTCTTTGAGATTCCCTATTCATTTGGGAACTGAAGAGGAATAAAATAAGATAGTGGGGACCCCTTCTGCTTAGGACTCCTATTCGTTCTGCTTTTTTCCTAGCCATTAAACTGCAGCAAGCAGAGCTAAAGGAAGCCAACAATATAAAAAAAAATCCCCTTTCCACCAGCCCTTATAATTGGTTCTTTCGCTTTTCTCAGTGGTTTTCCTAGCCCCTTCCTGGGAAAGTCAGCAGGTTATTTATGTCCGGCTGAGTAATTGGCAGGTTAACAAGGTTACCTGCCAAGCATATCTAACTGTTTAACCCCTGCTGACCTGCATGCCTCTCAGCAGTAGCTATCAAGATGGTACATTGTCTTTCCAGGGAACTGGCTGGGGGAAGGGTGCTTTCAACTCAAATTGATTCTCTCTCTGAACACTTAGGGTCCAATGCACCCTTCTAAAAAAAGGCCCTCATTTAAGATCTCATCTTAAGGATGGCAGTGCTTTAAGTACAAATACTGTATTTCACTAATACCACCATCTCAGTCTTTGTGTGTAAGTCTAACCCTACTAAGGGACTTGAACTTATGGATCTCTGACAAGGAGGCTAAATCTAAGTTATGCATTTTATTTGCTTTGGCTGCAACTTATTCATTCCTTCCAAAATCATCGAATGACACTGTGCTATGATGGCCTCTTCCAGGTGAGGAAAGGATAGTCCTTGGTTTCTGTAGCTTGATAAAAATCAAGAAGAAAAGGACTAAAAGGGGAATAAACATTTTAAGGAACACAGCAACGGGCACTTGATTTTACATCTAAGCAGTGTATTTAAAACCCAACCTTGTTCACAGTTGTTTGAATCTGATCTGGATTCACACAATTCTCATCTACTAAATCCCTTGTCCTCAGCTCTGCTAAAATCTGCAGAATACAGCTTTACTGAAATACCAGACTGGAGGTCAGAGAAATCATTTCCTAGCTTAGTGGTCCCCTGACTCCTGTAACTTGTGGGGAAATAGCAATATTATACCCACTGTATGGGCCTTGCTTTTTAATGCATGTCTTGGGAAATTTTACAACCTGTGGCACCTACCACTCTTATTCATGTCCTACTAAAAAGACCTTGGTTCACAGAATGAATGCTTTCCTGCTGTATCTGCCCAACAACTTGCACACAACTTTGACCCCTCTGTAAAATTTCATGAGTCTACTGTGTTCAGTGGCAAAGGTTGAAAACACACCTGAAAACTGGGAAGCTGAAATTATTGTAAGATTATTCCATTTTAGGGTACACTGAGGCTTTCTGCATTCTGTTCTATGTCTTCTTTCGTGGATTCAGACAGTGTGTGCTGGTTGTTTAAAACAGGCTAAGCGCATGCACTTGAGACTGGGAACTGCCTATTCTTCACAATATGGAGCCTGAAGACTCATCCACATATTTCATGATATTCTTACTCTCTCATTCTTTTATTATGTGTGCTATTACTGATGCTTGAATTGTTGCTCCATGCATAATATAAGGATTCCTGTGCTCAGTAGCAGCCAGAAACTCAGGCAATCAAGAAGGTTACAGTCTGTTAAATGGGTCATCATAACCTGCCCCCCAGTTCAGTGTTACAGAAGTGCTCTGTGTCTATACATATGCAGACAGCTACTCTATAGAAAGTATGCCACAAAATGCTGCTCAACAATATGAAGCTCCATTTATAGGTTTGGTAGGACCAATAAAAGCTGTTGGCGTGAACTGCAAAAGGCTTCCTGTAGATAGAGCTCAACAGAATAACAAAATTATTATCAGTGAATAGCCACAATTCTGGATAGTTTGGTGGTTACCTTCATTTTATATTTATTTATTTATTTATGTTTACTTCACCCTTCCCCTAAGGATCAGGGTGGCGTACATCATTAAAAACACAAAACACTTTAAAACCTCAGTCACCCTAAACTCACCCACCCCAACTCCTATCCCCACCTGCCAAATGTCTTGCTAAAAGTAACATTTTACACTGCCTATAGAATATGCTCAGGCTCTGACGGACCTTTGGGGGAAGGGAATTCAACAATACTGTGGCAGCAACAGAGAACACCTCTCTGTGGCAGTAGTGGCCTGTGGGTTCTAAGGCTCATGGGGTGCAGGGCGGGGCCAGAAGTGGGTGTGCCTAATGGTAGGTGGAGCCTATTCAACAGTAGGAGGAGCCTAGTCAATGGTAGATGGAGCCTAGCTAGAATTATAAAATTAATAATGGAATTATACACCATCAGGGAAGAAGATAAGAAGAAACATACATACACGGCTGTTAAGTATGACAGTCATAAAAGCAACCATAATATAAAAGTAACCTATAAAAGTACCCATGCCCAGTTGGGCCCACAAAATAGCCTCTGTATGTCTGGGAGTCTAGAGGGGGGAAAGCAGCAGTGCGTACAAGCACACACAGCAAACAAGCAAACCATCTTAACTAATTTAAGTTTGTTAAAGAAAAAAAGCCATTAGGCTCAACCAAAACACACGGAAAATGCAGAAAAACCCAACAATATTACATGAAGTTCTAAAATGCACATCATAACACATGGCATTTTTCTTGCAGAAAATGCCACATCCCATCAAACTGAAAACAGTGCAATGGGACCATTTTAAAATGCAGGGAAAATTCAAGCAAAGAAACCCTTGCCCTTTCCACCCAATCCACCCTCCACCCCCCAATGGAAAATAGCAAGGGGATCATTTTAAACAAGAGTAACCATGCCCAGTTGGGCCCACAAAATAGCCTCTGTATGCCTGGGAGTCTGGAGTGTGCATACACCAGTGCATACAGACACACAGCAAGCAAGCAAAACATCTTAATTAATTTAAGTTTGTTAAATAAAGAAAAAAAATCCACTAGGCACAACCAAAACACATGGAAAATGCAGAAACCCAAAATATTACATGAAATCCTAAAATGCACACCATAACATGTGACGTGGCATTCTTGCAGAAAAGCCACATCCCACCAAACTGAAAACAGTGCAAAAGGAACCATTTTAAACTGCAGGGAAAATTCAAGCAAAATACCCCTTCCCCTAAAAAAAAAAACCCTACAAAAATCCAAAATAAAATAAAAATACATTAAAAAGAATACAAAATAAATAAGAACATAAAAATAAAAATTAGAAACATTTAAGAATGATTACATATCAAAGAAGGTTGTCCTGTGCAGCAGCCTGCTGCAAGCCTGGCTAAATCTTGAGTTCTCTCCCCTCCACCCCAATCCCCTCTGGTAAAGTGAGGAGGAGGGAAGGGAGAGAGTGAGTGAAGCTCATGCTCTGTGGGTTAAAAGCCCACAGCGAGACCACCAAGTGGGGGTGGGGAGCTGACTCTCTTCCCTCTCCTCTCTCCCCCTCCCCTAAGAGGGAAGGAGGAAAAGAGAGCACTCTCTTAACCCTCCTTCTGAATGGGGGGGGGCAGAGTTTGGAGGGGGGGGGAGAGAGAGAGAGCTTACTCTCTCCCCTCCTCCTCTTGCCCCGTCCTACCTCTGGTAAAGAGGAAAGGATGGAAAGAGCATTCTTCTTCAAGTGACTTCAAGTGTAAACAAGGTTCTTTGAGATGGCTTTGTACATTCTTACAACACCCAGTTGTGAGAATGTGCTGAGCCATCTTGAAGAACCTTGTTTACAAGGTAGCAACATTCTACTCTCTCTTACCCCTCCCCTCTGACAGAGAAGAGGGTAGGGGGAGAGCTCTTCAGGCTGAGCTGAAGAAGGCTCAAGGCAGTCAGGGCGTCTCAAAAAGATGCTCTGAACCACCCTAAAGGGCTGGCTGGTTGGCTGGGATCCTCCATAGGAACCCAGTCAAGTAGCCCCTGACCCCTCCCCAATCCCCCAGAGAACATCTCTTTTTGGGGCTGATGCCCAGTGCATGCTCCCTGGGGGCTCGGGGAGGTGGAAGGGGTGACTCCTCCAAAGTCCTCCCTCCCTCTGGCCAGTGAGTGAGGAGCTGGAAGGAGGGGGGAAACAGCAGGAGAAAGAGCCTGGAGGAGGATGTGCATCCCCTCCCCCGCCTCCTCAGGCAGGCTCTCAGCCTGTGCTTCAGGGAGGGAACAAGGCAAGTGCAGCTCTCTCTGTCACCTATAGCTTCTGGCTGCCTGCCAGAGCCTATGACTCATAGGCTCTGGCAGGCATCCAGAAATGAACAGCTGACAGAGAGAGCTGCACTTGCCTTGTTCTCTTCAGGCTGCAAGAAAGACTGAGCACCTGCCGGAGGACACAGGGGACTTCGAGAGGCAGCGCTGCGGAGTGGGGAGCAGCCTAGGACTGAGCAGCATGGGAGGGACCCCTGAGGGGCGTTGGGGGGGGGGCATCTGCTCTGATGCCCTGGGGGGAGGGTGCCACTGCTTTCTGGGTTCTTGTTATATGAACAGGATTAATAGGTGGTATCCGTAAGAGTGTGCTCCTGGCTGGCCACATGGGTTGCGGTGGACCATGGTTAGAAAGGTGATCTTTCAGATATGTGGGGCCCAGGCTGTAAACCGATTTTTTATTTTATTTTATTTATATTAAAATTTATACCCCAATGTACAAGACATTAAGATTATCTTAACTCGTTAAACACAACAGTGCTTGATTTTGCCCTGCATTCCATCTTCCTATTCTGGAGAAGTTTCAGCTATGGAAGAGTGCAATTGATCGTTTTGGCCTGGAAAAAAATTAGTTTAAAGTTGTTCTAAGGTTGTTGTTTTTCCTGTCAGTGCCACACCATTTCATGTTCCCTAGAGAATGTCCTGAACTAATACCTCACTTCCCGTATGGTACCATAGAGCTGTACATTAACTTACGGGGAATAGATTCAGCTCTGGGTTATGTTTAACATAACAGGTTTTTAAAACTCTTCACTTTGTATATTTTGTTGGGTTTTGGACTGAGCCTAAAATGTATATAAGCCTTGGTGTTTAAAATGTTGTCTTGGTACACAACCTTAGCATAATACTTACCATTTACAGTGTTGTATGCAGACAAATGTTAGTCAGAACTACCTCCAGGATAGCCGAAATGTTACTTTAGCTCATGTTGAAAGCAAAGCAGTGCAACTATTTGGCTATGTGCGTTTCCAGACTGTCAGAGTTGAGTAACCTTTATAGGCATTCCAGCTTTGATTGACCACAGCTAGAAGAATCTCTCGCCTCGATTACTGTAACCTCCTTCTCACTGGCCTTCCCAGGTCTCACCTTTCTCCCCTCATCTCTGTCCAAAACTCTGCTGCCAGGATCATCTACCTCGCCAGTCACTTCGACCATGTGCAGCCCCTCCTCTCTTCACTTCACTGGCTTCCCCTTCCTGAATGAATCCTGCACAAGCTCCTAGTCTTCACCTATAAAGCTCTTCACAACCTTGCTCCCCCCTACCTCTCTGCACGTATCGCCCTCCATACTCCAGCCCGTGCACTTCGCTCCTCCTCTGTCCCTTCTCTCACCCTTCCACGCCTTCCCTGCTCCCCTAAGCGCCTTCGTCCCTTCTCACTTGCTGCCCCCCATGCCTGGAACTCCCTCCCTGTCCACATCCGCCTTGCCCCCTCCCTTCATACCTTCAAATCTCGCCTTAAAACTCACCTCTTTCGCTCTGCTCTGTCTGACTCTTTATCCTGCTGAGCCACTATTCCTATAGCTACGATCGGTTTACCCTTATCCTTGTTACATGGACCTGCCTGCTGTCATTCTCATCTCAACCAAGCCAAGTATGTGCACTTGAGACCTCGCATCTTCATGAATGTTAGACCCCTTGTCTCTCCCTCTGTTCCCCTTCCTAAGTCTCTCCCCCAGCTCCTGTCTCTCAGATTGTAAGCCCTAGGGGCAGGGACCGTGTCTATTTTATTACTTTGTAAAGTGCCAGGTACACTGCTGGCGCTATATAAATGTTTGTTAATAATAAATAATAATAGAAGTTTCAGCATGTCTGTGAGACTGCCAGTACATCTGTAACTACATCTTGATGTAGAGGATTCCAAATATGAAAATAATTTCAGCAGAGCAATTGCAAGATGAAGATAAAATATTTTTTGTTGACTATCTGTAGATTAACACTTCAGTTGTTGCTTAATTCATAAGTTGGACATATTTCATTGACGGCCTATAGCTTTCAGGCACATAGACAACTGATGTTATATGTCTGAATTTTGTGTAAATAAGTCCTGATGGAATGCCCTCCTCTGCAGACTGCTGCAACCAACCTGTTTGTAACCAAGCCAAGCACATGCAACTGAAACTTCGCATCCGCTTGAATGTTGTTTGTCGTCTCCCCTGTCTCTCCCACTGTCCCCTCTCCCTGTCTCCTCCTCCTTGTCTTTTAGATTGTAAGCCACAGGCAGGAACTGCGTCTATTTGTATGTTTCTGTACAGCACCAAGTACATGACTTGCGCTATATAAATGTTTATAATAAATAATAATAATAATAATAATCCCCTCCTGTCAAAAGATTACTGTGATAGCCTACTAGTATACCAAATTACCAGATAATATCACATCAGCTAACTGGTTTACTGTATTACACTTACCACACTACCGCATTACTGAACATTACCATTACAATTTATTTATTTTGATTTTTATCCCACCCTATCCACTAAGGTTCAGGGCAGCTGACATCATAAAAGACATAAAAAACAAAATAAAACCCATGAAACCTCCATAAAATACTTATAAATACCTCCACCTCCACACCAGTATCTACTCCTACCTGTTAAATGTCTGGCAAAATAAATAGGCCTTACACTGCCTCCAGAAGACTAGAGCTTAGGCAAACCTCCCTGTGGAGCAGCCACCAAGAACGCCTCTCTGCGTGCCTGGGTTGTATCGACCTGGGCCAATAACAGAACATGCAAGAGGGTGCTATCGACAGACCTCAAAGGTTGTGGAGGGATATAAGGAGGAAGGCGTCCCTTTAGATATGTAGTCTGAAACCAGTTCTGGAGGGGGGCGGGGGAGTAAATGAGAAAGGAATTAGGGCCAAAATGGTAAATGGCACACTGCAGTATTATGCAGTAACAGGGCAAATCGGTGAACTGCTAATCTGCCAAAAAATAAATGGATACTGCTTGGCATCTCATCCTTTCCAGAGCGGGTTGGATACTGTGGATCCAGCCGGATACTGAAGCGTATCCATTCTGGCCACACAGTGAAGAGTATCCATTTCAGCTCTGCTTGTCTGCATGGTGCTTTGAAATGTGCAAAGGAGCTAATGCTCTTAAATAGGAGTGTGGGCTGTGGCTGTTGAGACCAAAGGTCATTATTCAATTTGCAAGGGCACAGCCCTGCAAGAGACACCCTTGCAGGCTCTGGATGCTGCTGTGGTAGGCTTATATTATGCTTACATAATAAGAGTATCATAGTTAACCTAATAACCACACACTTTCTATGTGTTAGCAAGGACACCATCAAATTTGTAACCAGAAGCTGGCTTGTTGAATCTTGAAGCCGAGTTTAAATCTTGAATCTCAGCCTGAAAACAGGTCATATCAATGTCCTTCAAAGTTCTAGTAATGACAGTGGGGCCGATCCCATGCACATCTGCGGAACCCGCGCAGATCCCACTTACAATTGTGGCCACTGTTTATCTAGATGCCATACCAATTTCTTCCACCCTTTCTAGTAAGAGATGATACTTTCTGTATGTGGGCTGGGGTAGTTTCTCACTCTTGGGATACATCCTGAGGATTCTCCTTATGAAAAGCTTTAGTTACCTGGGAGTTTGTCCTGATTTTCCCTACCAGCTGAGTTCTGCTTCTGTAGGCAAGGAAAGATGCAATCTGAATGGCTGTTTATGGTTTATTCTCTTTCAAGCTTGGTACAACTCATGGCTTACCTGGTCTGGGCCAGGGTGTTTGCAGCAGTTGTTGGAATCAGGGCAAATCTCCAGGATGGAAAAGATGGAAGTCTTGCACGCAGATAGCAAGAACCTGTGCCTTACATCAGCACAGTCAAATGCAAGTTACACCCAGGGCTCTGTTTCCACACACAACGCTTGCCACCTGTAACAGGCTGTAATCTCACCTGGGGTAAGTCACTGCAAGGTCAGGCCCCACAAACTAGTGTCTCTTTAGGGAATTTGCTTAAAAAGTTCTTTTATTTAACATAGTCTCAGCAACAGTTCCTACTCAAGGTAAAAAATCTCCACCATGAGCATAGTCGCACGTACACCAGCTTTACTCTCTAATGCCAGGAAACGGCCCTCTGGCAACCTCGCCCGGAACTACAGCGAGGCAACACTTCCCTGGCTGTTTACTCACAGTTCAAGGTCTTGGCACAATTCCCCTGTAGCTGCAGAGCCTCTTAGGCTTTGTCAAAACCCCAATGTCCATGTGGGTCCTTGGGGCGTTGGACAGGGAAGAGTGCTAGGGCTATTCCTCAGTACAAGGTACCAGACTTCTCTTCACTGCCCAGCCTGGGAGTCAGCATCCTGGACAAGGCTCCTCTGCAATCCAGCTCCCCGCAGAGAACCTCCTTGTCCAGAGCCAGACACTGACTGCTCTCCTTCTAGCTCTGGCTCTGCTTATACCTCAAGAGTGGGTGTGGCTGGACCTGCACTCTCTCAGCCCTTAAAGGCCAATGTCTATATTTTTTTTTTCCCCACTGCAACAGAGCTAGCCTTGCCAAACCCTTCCCCCTCTGCCATATCTGGAGGGCAGCTTGTTCAGTCCTTGGCTGGCGCTCGCCGCTCTCTTCAAGGGGCAGCAACCCCATCAGGTTGTGCCCTGCTACATTCCTCCTCCTTTTGCAGACAGGCCTTTCCCTGATAGGACTGGCATTACCTATGCCCTTCATTAGGGTGCAGCATTCCATTATATTTGCTCATTCAGGAGCAGTGGGGTTTCAGGTGTGTCAGTTTTACCTGACAGGGAGTTTTGCTTTGCAAGAAGTATACAATTTCATCAGCCAGGGAGTTTGCCTTGCAGTCCCAGCTTTGTCAGTTTCACCAGCCCTGATGGTTTGCAGCAGGAAACAGCAGTCCTATCAATTTCACCTGCAGGGGGTGTGCCTAGCAGTCCAAGCAGCTTCCTCAGTTTCACCAGCCAAGCAAGTTTGCCTTGCAGCCCCAGGTTTCTCTTTTCACCAGAGGGTTTGTATTACAGCTGAGGGAAACGGTGTTAATTTCACCAATGGAGGGAGTGGGAGATTGTTTTGCAGAGTTTCCCTTGCAGTCCTGAGCTTTGTCAGTTTTAGGGTTGCCACCTCTGTATATTTTTCCAGGCCACTTATGAAACACACGTTACAGGGCCTGCATTGGTGCCATAGGTGCCAATGCAGACCCTGCCACATGAATGTTTCATAAGTGGCCTGGAAAAATATACATAGATAGCAACCCATGTCAGTTTCACTAGCTGGAGTTTGTTTTGCAGCTGGAAGTAGCCTCCTCCAGTGGAGAGCTTGCCTGGTAGCCCTGAGCTTTGCCTAGTAAACACTGAACAGCATACACATTTATTTACGCAGTTCCACGTTGGGATGATTTTAGAATGTTACCATAGGGGTTGATCCCTCCCGCAGTTCACTGGGTGTTTTTAAACGAGCAAGGATGCGGAGGGATTCCAATGAGCGGCTCCCAGGGTAGCCACCGTGCCCATGCAGGCAGCCTCCATGCACTCCCGCTACTAGGACTGGCCCTGGCCTATGAGACACAGCTGTGGACACCATGGAAACATGAAGCTGCAGTAACCAGTAACCCCTTCCTGCTCATGACCTCAGGAGCCGCTGCAGCTGCTGGCAGTCCCGGGCAACAATGGAGGCACATAATGGGCAGGACATGGAGGAAGCTGCTGTCCACTATGGTGTTTGCCCTTCTCTTGTGCATTGTGAGGGGGTGTGTTTTGAGCCAACGTGGCTGTTGTATTTTGCAAATGTGTCCTTTTAGAGCTCCTAGTAAGGCTGTGGGCAGGACCAGGGAGGCGGCTGGGCCACGGACCTGTCTGCTGGCATGGGTGACCGCTTCCATAGAGGCTGGGGATGCATGGGCTCCTGTTGCCACACATGTTTTTGGCTTGTCCTGCATGGGGCACTCCAGATTTCTCGGCAGTGCCCTGCGAGTGGCCATGTGTGGGTGCTGCATGGTTCACGGGAGCATGCATCCCTTCACACCACCTTCAAATGGGCATTCAGGTGTGTGGTTACTGGGTAGCCATGTGTGGTAGCATCGTTTAAAAACACACTTTGTAACGTGTAGAGCCACTTACTGCATTTTTCCCATTGGCATCAATGGGGGAAATGCAGTGAACATGGGTCCCTAGAATAACCCTGAGGAAATGTGGTGATTCATCAATACGCAAAATAGGAGGTGGCACTGCCGTTTCCTTCCCTGGAGATTTTCTGCCAGAGGGCAGCAGATTTACTCTGAGAAAGTGTCTCTGTTGAAGACCTGATTCCCACAACTGTTTCACATTGGTGAGCTTCTCCAATACCCCAACATCAGTAGCTAGTGAAGAGGAAACCACAGCCACAACCTGCCCAAGGTTGACATTTTGCTGCTCTGTCAGTCAAAATACAAAAGGAAATAAAGAGTCAGGGAAAGTCTAGCACCACAAAGCAGTCTGAGTTGGGAAGAATGTTAAAAAAAAAAAAAAAGTATTAAACCATAAAGAGAAAGATACGGAGCAAGGGTGGAGATGAGGCACGTTTCATCTATGGTCTGAAACTAATGAGGCTTTTCTTTTTACCATCTGAGAAAGTTTATTACTCGTACTTCAAAGGCAGTTGGTTTAGTGAGCAGCAGAGGTGGGTCAGAAAGGATATTACTAGCTATGCTCAGCATAATACCTGAAGCACTAATAATGGAACAATTGAACCAGTTATGAAAAAAATAATAACCCATGACACTCAGCAAACTTCAGAAAAAAAATTAAACAATCTTCAAAGAAAATTTAGGGCACATCTGTGTGCATGTGGTGGTGATGAGGAATAATTTGCTGTCTAGGATAACAAAGGCAAAATACTGCAACTTTTCTTAGGTAGGAATAAATATGGGTAGGCACTATGCGAGTTTCCTACACACAACCCTGCCAATGTGCCTCATCTTCATCTGTAACACCCCTTACTGTCACTGTCCCTGTTCTCTGTAGAAGAAGCGTTAAGCTGAAGATAGGAATTATTAATGGCAAGAACTAATGGAAGAAACAGCACATGGGAGGCACTGCAAAAATCCTTGAGGTCAGAATAACAATATTTAAAAATGTATCTAACAAGGCTAGGAAAATGGACTGGAAAACTGCAAAAATCCCAAACAATAGAATGGGAAGGAAATAAACTACAAAAAACCTTGCTAAAGCTAAAGCAAAATGAATGGGCTAGTCTATTATTCTTTTTGCAGGACTGAGGAGAACAGGTTTTCCACACTTTTAAGTCCCATTAGGCCAGATTTTAACTCCTACTATAACCCCTTACATTACAAGTAGTCATGAAAATAAAGACAATGGATGCAATCCTGAACCCATTAAAATCAATGGCTGAACTCCCATGGACTTTAATGGGTTCAGGATTGTACCCACTATATTGTGAATAGTCAGGCTTAGCTTTACTACTCGACAGGAGGTAGGTGACCTTCTAGAATGTAGCACAATGACTGCCCCCTAAGTTTGCTGGTTTGGGGGCTGTGCTGTGGGACCACATCATCATTCTTTACCAATCCCACAGTGTAAGCTCTGAGCTGGCTGCCTTGTACTTTTAAGCTGGGGGTTGGAGAGAAGAGGGCTGCTGCTACGACCTCCCTAGGCAACTTGTTCCATTGCTGCACAGTTCTTACTGTTAGTAAGTTTCTCCTAATATTAAATCAAAATCTGCTTTCCTGTAATTTGAGCCCATTATTTCTAGTCTCTGTAGCCACAATCTAAGGCTGAAACGTCAAATCACAGTGAATGTCGTTTCCATCAGAAACAGGTCATTCGCCTCCATTCATGCAATGAGGAAACTTACCGGCTTTTTTGCTATTTTTTGCTATTTTTTGCTGGTTGAATGCAACATGAACTAAGCTGCTACCAACTATGGTTAGTATCTTATACTTTATACGCTGGCTACGTGAGGCAAAGTGCTGGAAACGGACACAAAAGGACAGTTCTGAAAGTCCTGAAAAAAATCCTGGACACTTCCAGATAGTGGCGGAAATGACAGAAAATTGCTGGTACCGATCACACAATGGCAGAAGCACAGAATCGCTGATCAGTGAGGAAATATTGACGAACTGTCGCAAGTGCTCCTGAAAGGTAGGTATTTCCTGATGGGAAGGGAACACTTGCTCTCATCTCAGTATTAGTCATGAAGCACAGTTCCTTGCCATCTTCTTGACGACAGCCCTTTTGATATCTGAAGACTGCTATCATGTCTCCCCCTTTGCTAGGCTAAATATACCCAGTTCCTTCACCCTTTCCTCATAAGATTTGCTTTCCAGATCCTTTATCATCTCTGTAGTCTTCCTTTGAACCCTCGCCAGTTTCTCAATGTTTTCCTTAAAATGTGCTGCCCAAAATCGGACACAATACTGAGGACTGGTTAGCGCAGATTAGAGTAGAATTATTACTTCTGCTGACTTGGAAACAATACTTCTGTTAAAGCAACCTAAAACTGCATTAGCTTTTTTTGTGACCACATCCCATTGCTGACTGGTATTCACTTTGTGATCAACTGCATTTCCTAGATTCTTTTTGCATATACTGCTGCCAAGGGAGGCATTTCCCATCTTATACTTCTGCACTTAGTTTTCTTCCCTTCACATTTATCTTGGTTGAATTTCATTTTGGTAATCTTATAAACCACTGCTACAGACAACTAATCTCTAGTAGTAAAAGGTTATTAGCTGGTTATACATTTCTTTGAATGCCAACACAATCCTGTGGCTGTAACACCAAACACTTGCACGGTACGATTCCGAGTGCATTTGCACAGCTCTCCCCAAGCAGGGGTAACCTAGCCGAGAGGGGCTGCACTCTGCGTTAGCTTCTCCAACTTGGGAAGGATGTGTGAACATGTTCTCAAACTTAGGGATCCAGCACTTAGACATGATGCTAACTCCACTTTAACACTGTTTAAACATTTCTTATGCATGTTACAGGGCTGTATTGGTACCCTATGTAGCCCTACAACATGCATAAAAAATGATAAAGTGGAGTTAGCGTCATGTCTGTTTTCACCCACTGTGTGCTCCCATTGGGGATTGAGGAGGAGACAGGAGAAGCTGGCCAGTGGCAGACTTTCTGACCTTGCTTCCATTATGCTGCTATCCAGGAGATGCTTCTGAAGAGATGGGCTACAGACAGCCACTCATGCCCAGTTCCCTCTCCTATAGTAGGGGATCAAAGCTGTTTTGCAATGGTTAGATCCTCAGTCATCATGTCATTTGAATGTGCTCCTAGGTGAATTGCTACATTTAGAAACCTGGACTGTGACACTATTGCCCAGGATACAATGTAACAGCTGTAATAAAAACAAGAGACCCTTCTGTTGCAAGCGAAGCATACAGAGACACTATTGCTAGTTGTTAGAGCTAGCCGACCTTTATTTTCGGCAGCAGCATTTTCACATATATTTGACATTTGTTGTTAATAGTTTGGATTATTATCTCCCTGCACCCATCTCTGAAGCCTGTCCAAGTCTCCTGGGTCATTATTTTTCAGAAAAACCCACGCACAGATCAACCATTCTATTATTATAACTGCTTCTGGCTTTATGCAGAGCACAGCTACCAAGACAGTCTCTGGCAGACTTCCGCTGCTCACTAAGGTTCTGGAGCCTCAAAGTCCTCTGTCAGTGCAAGCCCCATGGTTGGAAGTCTCAAATGCAAAGTGCAGCTCACCCCAGAGGTATTCACTGCTTTCTCATCATGGATAAGATTCTCCTCTCATTTTCCCCAGCGTAAATCCAGACTGCCATCACTAACATCAAAGGAGATTACTTTGCATTTACATCAGTGGATATTTATTATTATTAACTATCATTATTATTATTTATATAGATCCAGCAATGTACAGTCATAATTAGAGACAGGTCCCTACACCAAGAGGCTTACAGTCTAGGAAAGACAAGGGACAGGGGAACATAGGAAGAGACAGGGATACTTCCATGAAGCTGAAAAGTTGGAGGTGCATGTGCTTAACTTCCAGGGGAGAAGGGAAGCTGAGTGAAAGGACAGCATCAGCAATCAGAGTCTGGGGAGCGGGTTGAGTATCATAGAATCTTAGTTGGAAGGGACTTCAGAGGTCACCTACTCTAACCCCCCTGCTCAATGCAGGAAATCCACACCTACAGCATCCCTGACAGATGGCTGTCCAGTCTCTGTATGAAAACCTCCAGCAAAGGGGAGCCCACCATCTCCCTAGGCAGTCTGTTCCACTGAGAACAGCTCTTATCTTTAGGAAGTTCTTCTTAATGTTTAGCTGAAATCTGCTTTCTTGTAGTTTGAGCCCATTGGTTCTAGTCCTGCCCTCAGGAGCAACAGAGAACATGTCTGCTCCATCTTCTATGTAATAGCCCTTCAGATATTTGAA
>QEPC01011082.1:658657-678059 GCA_003113815.1 Sphenodon punctatus | reverse complement strand
CATTGATTTCAATGGGGACACAGTGCCCCATTGAAATCAATGAAATAAAACCGGTACCGGATACCGGATTTAATCCGAGAATCCGGTTCTTTGAGAACCGGAAACCGGTAAATCCGGTATCCGGTAATTGCCCCGGGGTCCCACCTCTAATATTTATACATATATTGTATAATATATAATATTGTTATAAACAGACAACAAAATTAAAGAACCTGTGTGCATAATAGCAGGCAGGAACCATGCAACATAAAGCACGTAAGGGGGGCTGAGCTACATCTCGCCCCCCTGCCCGGGTGAATCGGCCCTTCGAAGTCACCCTCCCCTTGGGTCAGAGCGGGTTTGCAGCCCCAAAACCAGCCATTCCGAGCCTGGGCTGGGGCCCCTGGCCTTAAGATCTCCCCCCCCCCGCTCCCCGAGTGGTAACGGGGTACAAGTGCAACCCCTCAGCTCATAGAGAGCCTTACCACAGCACGGTTCCTACTCTGCTAACCGCCCAAGTTGCAACAAGACATCGTAGAAACTATAACACATTACAATGCAAAAGAACATAATGGCTGTGCAGGAGGCGAAAAACCCGGCAGCCCTCTGAACCAATTAGGCCGGTGGGAAAATTCCTCCTCGGCCCTGAAAACAGCAACCAGCCTTAGCTCACAGCCATTGACTTAATACTTTGAGTAACATAACCACTGTCGTTGGTAAAACACATCGAAAAGGGGAAGGGTTGGGAGGGGAAACCTCTGTGTGCGGCCCCGCGATTGAGGAGAGAGGAAGAGGCACCTGGCTGCTTCAGGTAAATATACCTGTCTACACCCCTGCCCGCCAGGTGCCCCTCCTCTCCCCCCATGGGCCCACCGGTGCTGCTGCTCAAGGGCAGACAGTGGGGAGGCCAACCCCTGTCCGGCACCCTGTTCGGGGGAGGGCAGACACAAACTCACCCCACACACACACAACTTAGGGCTGGGGGGGGTCCCTTCTGATCAGGATGCTACGTTTACTGGCTGATAGAACTATCTATGAAAGTGCAACACAGTTTCTCGCAATGAAAAACAAACACACAAAAGCCTGTGTGTAGTCTAGAATGGTAACGAGTGAGTGAGTGTTCTAACTGTACCTGTTTTCCCTCATAAAAGTCATTAGTACTAATTACTAACAACTCTACTAGAGGCATTTGCTGGTTGTTATTGAACTACTAATTGCCTTCAATTTACCACTCCCAGCTGTGTATGTTTTAGAAAGAAAAAGAATGTAGACATCTCTAGCCTGGGAAAATGGGCTGAGGGACTGGAGCTCAGGAGTTTGAATCTCACTTTCATGGAGCATGGCTCCTATATCAATACACCTCAACCCGCTTTTTAAAAAAACAACAACAAAACAACTCCCCAAACATAAAGCAATGAAGTCCTATTCTGCCAAACTAATAATGTATGTAGCAAATATTTCATTTTACAAATAAGTTTACAGATGATCACAGTGAAGGTCAGAACTCAGGACTCATTATGACAGCTTGAAAGTTTAGTTACTCAACCACACTGCTAATACTGCTACAGTATTACAGCAAACAGCTATGTAGTGCATTGGGGAAGTGTGTGTTAACTCTTTGTCTGATGGATGATTTTTTTAAAAATTTTTTTAAAGGCCAATAGCCTCTCTGGTGCCAAGTGTTAGAGCTAGGTGTGTGAAGGTTCACATCTGGCTTATGTGAGGGGATGTTATACGTGCATGTGGTGGATTTTGACTAAAAGTAATATCTGGGAAGATTTCCAAAATGATGCCAGCTCACTCATTTCTGGAACGTGAATTGGTGGTTGCTGCTATTTTGACCTAGCTCACCCAAAACATGTCCAGAGTTTGGCATAAGAACCCCTTCACATGCCTCCCACCCACCCTGAAGAAATTCAACACCCCTAGTTTGAGAACCACTGGATAAGGTGACAAATCACTAGTCTTTAGCTGCTCAAATTATGAGCAGGGACCTGTATTCACTGTGTTTTTCCTCACTGGCAGAAATGGGGTAAAACAGTGAACAGGGGTCCCTGGTTATGTGTTGCTCTCCTCTTGGCTTGTTATATTACTGCAAAAAGCAGCATTTTAAAAATCCTTTCACATGTATATATACAACCTGCCACATATAATCATGTGAAATAGTCACTGATGGGGAAGAGTGGAACAATATAACTATCAGCATTTGTGCATAACTGGTTACTAAATAAATCAAAGCTCTTTTTGTAAAGCAGAAAGAAAACACCACCGTCTAGAAGAAAGTAAAGTGTAAGAAAAGATGGTTAAAGAATACAAGAATGGGCTGAGACAGGCAATTCTAAATTATAGGTGGGAGGACTGCACAGAGAAACGATTTGTATTGAATGCAGTCAGTTAGTAAGATTAATGAGGGCAGAAATCACATTGCACGGCAGTCAATCTTCAAAAATTTAAGGGTAATAGAAACTAATTTCAAGGTGATAAAAAAAAATCTCCCTCTGTTTGAAGTTTGGCAAGTCTAGATATTACCAAGTGTGGAGGGAACCCAGAAACACTGCAGTAGTAATAATCTTCACTTGATTTTCATGTGGTTTTTTTGCAGGATAATCCCACCTCCTGGATGGGATTTTCCAGTATAGCAGAAGGCCAGACCTGAGGGATGAAGAGCTGGGCTCATCGAAAAAAGTTTATGCCCTTGAAGAGACATTCAGAAAATAGGAGGTAATCCTCTTTTGCCACTAATGATTAGAATGACATAACAGGCTGAGCTGCTGACTGCCATTCATCAGCTAATTCCTCTTCCCACTCCCTGACAGATACATGGGCTTTACATTTAAATATCTTCACTATTAAGTAGGCTGCTCCTGAAGCCTCTCATATCCAACCAATCTTTTTCCAGATATTTCAAACAACAATATTTTTAAACTACAAAATACACAGACTAGATGAGCCATCCCAATTTCATAGAAAAGTTCCACAAAATTGGAACAGCTTACTGGAATTCCGGTTGGACCATTTTGTGCATACACAAAATGGTGGCTGCAATTCTGTGCATGCAGAATGGCAGCCAGCCACCGTTCTGCACATGAACTGGCCAGAAAATCCACTTTTAGCCTGATCCACAATTCACTTTGCCACAGGTCCTGCAAAGTGGCTTCTCCAGCTAGAGATGAAATCAGAATTTCAACTGGAATCGGACAATATATATTAAAAATGGATAAAGGCAATGGCTATTTTGTGCATATGCAGAGGCTTCCCCCCGGTCGAGATTCCAAGAAAAAACCCACAATAGCGATTCAGTTTTTGTGAAAAGTTCTGTGAAAACTGATCTGAATAGCTATTTCGATCCAGGGCTATCTCTAACCCACACTTGTTGTAGGTCCCCATGTAAGAAAATGGGTAGGTCTAAAACGAAATCTCAGAGGGTGCTGCTTCCGTCAGAAGCAGGGCATGCACCAAGATTCGCGCAATGTGGAAACTTATCAGTTTGCCTGCTGTTTTCACCATTCTCTGTTCTCTTTCTCAAGTTGAATTGGGCTGCTACAGGACGGTCCCAAGCCTTGTGTGCACCCCGAGCACACCCCTGGGGGCTGTAGAGATGCAAACCTACCAGCTAAGTGCCGTGGAAGTGCTGGAAATTGAAGTGTTGTACAACTGCCGTAAAACTGTTGTGAAATTCTTGGAAAGTGACAAAAAGTCCCAGAAAGTGACAAAAAGTCTCAGAAAGCCCTGGAAAGGGACAAAAATGATGAAAACTCATGGAAAGTGATGAAAAGTCCTGGAAAGTGACAAAATGTGACGAAAAGTCCTGGAAAGTGACTTTAAAAAAAGGCAGAAGCATGGGATCATGAGTAAATGATGAAGTACCGATGGACACTCACAAGCACCCCTGAAAGGTCAGTATTTTCCTTTGGAACAGGAACACTTGCTCTCATCTCAGCCCTAGAGATGTCTATTACTTAAACACTCATCTGGATGTATACTATGGACAACTGAGTGAACGGCCTCTATACCCATAATCCAAGCCAGGCATCAGTTTCAAGGAGTGGTGAAGGACTGGCCACTACCTAGCAATGCCCATAGATGATTCAATATAACAAAATCACCAATGAGTGTTTTTCTATGGTAAACAAGGACTGCTCTGTTATCGCAAGTAAACATTTAAAAGCAATGACCTAGACTCAAAGCACAGAATCAAAGAAACCAAACCGAGTTATAATAAGGATTCTGGGTAATTCCAACTGTATTCTCTTTGAGTCTTCTTTCCCACCACCAAAAAACATAACCGGCAGTGAAAGCAGCCAGACAAGGGGTGCAATCCTAAACCCTGTGCACTGGACACACTATGTGAATGTAACCCCTGCATGGGGAATGTGACATGCATGGCATGAGTTTAGGATCAGTCCGATCCGAACATTGTCATTGTCCATAGCAGAGGAAAGTGATGGGGCTTTTTCTGAACAGTAACCGATAGAAATATTTCCAGAGATTTCCTACGGATCCTCATTAAAATTAATTAAAATAATTACAGAGTGTCAACTGCCTGTAGAGGCAAAGTAAGGAATTGCAAATCTGACTGATAACTTTGGCAAGTGTCAACTTAGTCACTGACTGACCACATCTATAATTCTACTAGACAAAGGAAAGATCATTCCTTATAGGTCACCAGTCTGCTAAGGAAACATTGGAGGAAAGAAATCTGTACTTCAGTGGGGCTATGAAGATTTACACCAGCTGAGCATCTGGTTCACTGGGTTCAACAGAGCTATATCACAGCCTTTACACTGTGGGTGAAAGCCTGATTCTATTGAAGTCAATATCTAAATCCCCATTTCTTTAATAGGATCAGGACTGCATATGTTATCTTTCCCTTTTCTTATCGTTCTTTTATCCCTTTCTTTCCCTCCATCTCCCATTTTTAAAGTAATCTTTCTGGGTGTCTTTAAGCGTGATGCTAAGCATGAGCTAATCCATCAGATGTTGAAGTCCTTGATGTTGTTGCAGACACATAAGTAGTTGAACAAATGTTTATGCTGCTACATGTTTTCTTGACCATGGCCCCTGGGGACCAACAGTGTGTGGCAGGGTGGTGCATTTGATCAGGCATAAAAACTGACATGTGCTAGCTTCTAGTGCATGGGATATGCATGGATGTGTTAAGCTCCACAAATGTGTGTTAGATGGCTGGAACAGTAATGTTACATCTAGAGATACCCACTATTTTCTCACTTTCCTTCCAACTATTTTCACTTACTCTTTGTTTCCTCTTATTCCCCTTGTTCGATCTGTATTTTCTTCCTCTCCCTTCAATTCTCTCTTCTTTTCCTTTCTCCCATATGTCTTGCTGACTGCATTCTCCAGGCATGGGAAAGCTACCCTAGAATGCTGGATAGCTGTTGAAGAATGGTTTCTAGCTATAAAAGAACTTCCCTGCTGACAGTACTGACCAAGCAACGCACAGAAGATGATCTTCAGCTGAAACAGGTCATCCACCTTATAATGTACATTTCTTTAGGTAGCATGAGCTTACAAACCAACCCCCCCTGAAATTGGCACTCCCAGAAAGAGCCTCCATAACCCACAAGTGGCACTTTCTAGTCAACGTGATCTTTCTCCCTGGTCTGCTAGAGAGGATATGGGATGAACTTCTCTCACAGTCACATACAGCTATTCACCATAACAAAAAAACGTGGGGAAGCATAACTGCTTAGAGTCTTTACAGGGGTTCCTTTTACATTTAGACACGGCAATGGCTTCACAAACATGCCTGGAAGTGACCTAGATTAGATGTTGACAGACATTGATTTTGTCAAAGAGAAACTCTCTCTCTCTCTCGTGTGTGTGTGTGTGTGTGTGTGTGTGTGTGTGTGTGTCTATTGAGTCTTATTCACAATGATTAGATAAATGATTTTTCTCTAATCTGAATAGGGAAACATTTTAAGGCTTTTTTTTTTAAAGGGAGAACCATGGAGCTGTAGGGTTAGAAATGGCCCCAAAGGTCATCTAGATATCCCCCAAAGTAGGATATCTTCTGCCTACAGCATCACAGACAGATGCTTGTTCAGTCGAGTTTTGAAAACATTCAAGGAAGGATATTTCACAATGTCCCCTCCAACTTATTCCATTGCCTGATAGTTCTTACAGTTAGAAAGTTTTTCTTAATATCGAAGCTTGTTCCCTCCTGTTCTATCTTCTGTGAGAGGGGAGGACAAATGTTCCAATCTATTTTGTGGCATCCTTTTGGAAACAGAAAACATCACTGATCCTTTGTCACTGCGTACTTCTACTCTCATGATTACTATTTGTTTGTCTTGGGTGTGAATGAATTATTAGATGGCTATGTAAGTGAAAGGCTGAAAGCACATCTGTGTGTGTGTGTGTCTGTCTGTCTGTCTGTCTACTATAGTACCTCAAACCTAACCTGTGTCACCTGCTATTCTAGTCCTGGATCCTTATACAGCTTTGCTAACAATCTTTAGACCTGACCTGCACTTCACTTGAGCAGACAACCAATTGTACCAAAAATGTGTGCTACTTCAGTGACCTAGCTGAGATCATCAGATTCCTTTTATGTGTCTTCACTGTAAAGCCATATTGGCTAGTGGCCCAATAAAGGAAGGTTCCACATTCACAGTAAATACAATAATCCAAATCCAAGGAACAAGGGGTTTGGAATGGATCCTCAACCGATGTAAACTGACATAGCGGGATAACTGTTGATGGAACACCACCAGTTTACACTGGGTGAGAATCTCGCCCAAGTTTTTAAGATGTCAATATAGGCAGCACTCAGATCTTAGACTCATAGGCTCAGGATGTGATTTACAAATCTCTTTCTCCACATGGCTTTGGTGGGGCTACTCCAGAGTAAGTGGTTTGTGGATCACAGTCATAGCATTTTAGGGCTGAAAGATTACTTGAAGGGTAATCTAGTCCATCTACTCCTCTTTAGATCCCATCCCCTGTACAGAGATCATCCCTGAGAGCTGTTTTCCTAATCTATTTTCAAAGGTCTCCATAACCTCCCTCAGTAATCTGTTCTACTGTCTTCACTGTCCTTACAGTTAGAAAATTCCTCTTGGTACTTAGCCTAACTCTTTTCTCCTTCAGTTTAAAACTATTACCTCTTGTCATATACTCAACTCAGCACAGAAAACATGAGTGTGTCTTTTGGCTTCTAACGACCTTGATTTCTTAGCTGTGAAAAAGCACCCGATTTTCTAGTAACAGGCACTGGTATGTGAGTAAAGAATCTTCATTAAAAGACCACAAGCAGTCTTTTAAGGATACTGTTCATAACAAATGTATGCTGGAACTTTGCACTGGTGAGACTGTGCACTATGAAAATGTACCTCTCACCCCACCAAGTACCTAAAGAGGGACTGCAGTCTGGTTGTGGGAAGCCAAACCTCTCAGTTCTGGAAAACCACATCCCCTGGATTAATTCACACAAAAATGCAGTGCAAAACGCTCTCAAAAATGTTTGGTCATGAATAAGTCGTCTATTGTCTAGGAATTGATCCTGGACCAGGTGGCCGATCTCAGCTGGACACTGACGTCAGGGCCTATTTTGGCTGACCTTGTTCCAGCTGGGTACTCCGTGCAGCATCAACCAACGCTGGCGGGCCAGGGAAGGCAGTGTAGCTGTGATTTTTAGGGAGTCATGGTCCATTAGGAGATACCCGGTGCAAACTCCACCAGGTATTGAGGGCCTCCACCTTCTGATTGATTTGGCTGGAAACAGTTTACGGCTGCTGTTGGTATATCGGGCACCTTCCTGTACAGCAGCATCTCTGCAGGATCTAGCAGAACTGGTGTTGGAAGTAGTCTTGCGGTCCCCAAGAGCACTGGTCCTGGGGGACTTCAATAAGCACACTGACACCCAGACTTCAAGGTGCAGAGCATGATTTCATGGCAGCCACTGCAACCAGTGGTTGGCCCGACACGTATGTGTGTGGGGTGTGTGTGAGTGGTCATACGCTGGATTTGGTGTTTTGCACCGACCTTGTAATGGGGTATCCATTGGTGGGGGACGTATCTTTGGTCCCATTGTCATGGACGGATCACTACCTCCTATGGGTCTGTCTTCTCACACACGTCAGACTCCGGAAAGGTGCATGACTGATTCAAATGGTCCTCCCCTGGAGATTTATGGAACCTGAAAGGTTCGGGAATGCTCTGAGGGAAGATACCCTCCAACCTTGATAGCCTACCTCTCAATTACCTTGTAGCCTTCTGGAACACCTTGAAGCCATCGATCGGTTGACTCCCAGGCATCCGCTCCCGGAGCATCAGAGCACAAGTCCCCATGGTTTACGGAAGACCTGCACCGACTGAAGCAGGAAGGGCGGTGGTTAGGGCGACGGTGGGGCCAGACATGTACTGGAGATGACAGATTGCAGCATAGAGCTAGTTTGAAAGCCTATGCCATGGGTGTGCGGGCAGCAAAGAAGAGTTTATTTGCTGCCATCACAGCACCGGCAAAGTGTCGTCCAGCTGAGCTTTTGTTCATGCCTTCATCACCTCAAGACTGGACTACTGTAACGCGCTCTATGTGGGGCTAACCTTGGTGATGGTCTGGAGACTGCAGCTGGTGCAGAATGCGGTGGCCCTCCTCATGGGGACAGGTCGCTGTGAACATATAACACCTGTATTGTGCTCACTGCACTGCCTGCCTATAGTCTTCCAGGCTCGTTTCAAGGTGTTGGATCTTACCTATAAAGTCCTAACTGGTCTGGGCCCAGCCTATCTATGGGGCCGCTTCACTCCATAGGTACTGGATCGGCCCCTGCGGTCATTCAGGGATGCCCTGTTAGAGGTCTCCCATGTGCGACGGAGGCCCACATTTGAGAGGGTGTTCTTGGTGGTGGCACTGCGGCTGTGGAACTCCTTGAGGCCCACTTGTTTCCGGATCTCCCCTTCTTCAGGTGCCGTCGTAAGACCTGGTTGTTTCGCCAGGCTTTTGGCAGGGGAGATGGGTAGTGGGTTAGGGTAGAGAAGTCAGCTTGCTTTTAATATGTGTTTATGGACTCTTCCTTGTTGCTTTCATTTATATTTTTTCTATTTTGTTACTTTAGTGAAATATTTGTTTTATTGCTAGCTTTTATTGTGAGATGTCCCGAGCTGCCAGAGGCAGGAGTGGGCGGCATAAAAATCACAGTATAAATAAATAAATAAATAAAATTGGTGCAAAAATTCACCTCCTAATTTGCATAGATTTATATGTGATGTGTACATTTATTTGATGTCAAACTAGCTTATTGCACAAAGTTTGAGGCTCAGCTGAAAAAAAAGTTGTTTAAAAAACGAAAAGAAAAGAAAAGAAAAGCAAGCAAGCAAGCATAAAAAGGAGATCAGCTCAGTCACATCCATATAACAGCCTCCTCACTCTGTCAACACCAATGAAGTTGCAATGAGACAAGTGCTGGAATGGCTAAGGGTGCTGCAGGTCAGGATTATGGTTCATTAACACAGCTGTGCAGGCAAAGCTTGCATAGAATCTGCCCACTCCATGCCTGCCTTAAGTCAGTACCTTTATTTTCTCACACCCACCAGCATTAAGCACTCTATGATAACTCTACGATACTGTGACAGATTGGTTTTTACCATGCCACTGATTGCTCATTGGATGTTTATCAGCAGCCCTTGTGTGTAAGTTTGGAGTGGCCTGGGCTAAAGCCCTTTTCCCTATAAAGAAAAGGACAGGGTACAGAAAGGATTTCATTTAAAGGAAGAAAAGTCCCTCAGCTGAACTGCTTGGCATGTACAAGGCACTGAGGAGAGCACACTTGAGCCCTCAGTAAACTACAGTACCAAGGAGAATGAGGAGGGATTGGGCCATTTTATGCATGCACGTGCATACCCCTCCCCCCCCCATTTTCTCTGTGGTGGGGGCTGGGATGTGGGTTTCAAAGGTAGACATGAAACAAAACATCTCAGCAAGTGCTGCTTCCATTGGAAGCAGGGTAGTTGCTTAGATTTGCGCGACCTGGGAACTCATTTCCCATTATTTTTCATGAGTTGAACAGGGCTGCCATGGGCCAGTCCCAGGCCCCTTGTGTGCCCGGCCCACACCCCCGGGGGCTGTGGAGATGAAGACTTGCCAGTTAAGCACTGGGAAAGTGCGTAACATGACTGCAAAAATGTCGTAAAATTCCCGGAAGGTGGGGAAAAGTCCTGGAAAGTAGCAAACGTGATGAAAACAATGGCAGAAGTGCCGAATCACCAGAAACAGATGAAGTACCAACTGTCACTCACAAGCACTCCGTCTTGTTAGGATTCAGTTTCAGATGGCTCATCCTCATCCAGTTCCCCACAGCTGCCAAACATCGGGTAAGCAACTAGAATGCCAGAACTGGGTTAGCTGAAAAAGAGAGGTAGAGTTGGGGATCATCAGCATATTGATGATACCAACCCTTCTTGAAAGTTGGCAGGAAAATCCACAGCCGACCTACTAAATATTCCTGATGGTTTAATAAGGAATGCAGGAGTGCAAGAACATCACTCCGGCAGACAGCTAGGCTCTTGCAATGAGAGCCAACTCCTGCGCTCAGAACACTGTTTCAATACGCAAGGTGCTCTTACCGCTATCTGTTGTTTACTAAGAAAGCGGAGTACCATAGGAGCTCTTGGTCGCAGTTGCTCTCAGCTGCTACTAATAGGGACTCGAAACATTTTTGGTCTCTTATCCGGGTTTCTGGTCTTGGAAAGGGGGTGGGTGGGGAAGAGACAACCCAGCCTTCCCCCAAATGTTTGGGTGGAGTTTTATAGGGGCGTGTTTGCACGTCTCTCCAACTGAGGGAGGGTTGCCCCTTGCCCCTATTGACAGGTTCCCCGAGAGGCAACCGGTGTCGGAAGAGGAGATTTTGGAATTGATCTCTCAGCTCAAGCCGGGGAAAGCCCCTAGTGATGACTGGATTACCTCTGACATGGTTAAAAGTGCCCTGCAGTGGTGGGCTAGATTACTAGCCCCGTTTTTAACCCAAATTAATTCCTCAGGAGTAATACCAATGGCATGGCTGAATAGTATTACTATTCCCTTCTTTAAGAAGGATGACCCAAAGCTCCCCTCTAATTATCGGCCCATTAGCCTTCTTAGTGTGGTGGGGAAGCTCTATGCCAGTTACTTATTGGGTAGATTCCAATCCTGGCTAAGCGTACATAACGTAATCGAATTGGAACAGGCAGGTTTTCAGCCTGGGGAATCCACTATGGACCAGATTTTCATTTTATTCCATCTTGTTAAAGATTATGTAGCCCGCCAGAATCAGATTTCTCTCTGCTTCATTGACCTCCGCATGGCATTTGACACAGTGAACAGAGATCGTCTTTAGGCCAAACTGAGCTCTTCCTCACTTGATCCGCGTTTACTCTTTGTTCCCCTTCCTATGTCTCTCCCCCAGCTCCTGTCTCTCAGATTGTAAGCCCTAGGGGCAGGGACCGTGTCTTTTTTATTACTTTGTAAAGTGCCAGGTACACTGCTGGCGCTATATAAATGTTTGTTAATAATAATAATAATAATAATAATACTCTTCCTAATAATTCAACTGCATACCGGGAATACTCTCCAAATTAGGTATGATCCTTGAAGACAACCTACAGGAAAAGTCCCTGTGCTTCGGGGGGGGAGGTGGGAATGTATATTGGCCCCCGCCTTATTTAATTTTTACCTTAATGATGTGATTTCCTTTCTGAACGGATTCAACCTGCATGCGCCAAAGCTTCTATACGCGGATAATACAGTCCTGATCTCCCAAACCCTTATTGGGTTACAGAGGGCTATGCAATTGTTCAGTGAGTATTGTCACTCGGAAAATTTAACCATCAATTTTTCAAAAACTAAAGTATTGGTTGTGGGGCCGAATAGAGCCCGTGCTCCTCACCAGTGGTTTATAGATGATCATCTGATTGAACAGGTGAAGAGTTTCAAATATCTGGGGGTCATTTTCTCATCTTCCCTCAGTTGGAAACATCATTTTGAGGCCTCACTCAGTTTGGCCTGAAGGACTTCAGCAGCCATTTCGAGCTTTTATTTTAAGGCCGGGGGCAAGATAGTCTTCACGGCACTCTGCCTTTTTCAAGTGAAGGTGATCTCACAGATTTCATATGCTTTCCCTGTCTGGGGTAGTAAGTTTTTTGGACCGCTTAGAGGTGGTACAGAATGGTTTCTTGCGCTCTATTTTGGATGTCCCCAAAGGTACACCCCAGGTAATTCTGTGAAATGAGACGTCTTGTCCCCTTCTTAGATCCAGCATGCTATTGCACCTTATTAAATATTGGCTGAAAAATTTTGTATTCCTTACCCAGGGGCAATCTCTTTTTCTTATGACATTAAAGAGGGGGCTTTTTTCTCAGTGGGAATCCCAGGTAGTTTCTGAAGTCACCAAGCTGGGGTTCTCCAGGGAAGCTTTAATTCCTCTCGGTCTCAATGGCGCGATAGCTCTGATCAAGAGGAGAATCACGGACCAAGAATTTCAACTAGACTCCTCCCTGCTGTCTGCTCAGCCGGTAGCCCCTCAGTATGTCAGGGTAAGCTTGGCCAATGGGGCTCAAGCTTTTTAGATAGTTGGTCAAATTTCCACTGCAAAGCTATTTTGACCAAATTCACTGTAACGTGTTTGCCTTAGCCCTTTTGGAAGGGCGGTATAACAACGTTCCTAAAGAGGAGAGGTTTTGTCCCCTCTGTTGCACCTCAGCTGTGGAGTCCGCTTCTCATGTTTTCTTCATTTGCCATGCCTATGAAGTCCGTAGAAAGAAATATCTGAGTGTCTGGACTGACAACCCTTTAATTCCCACTGAGTCGTTGATGTTTATATTTTCAGTCTGACGGATTCCAGGGTAACAAGGAGGGCTGAATTTTTTTGTGGAGTTGCCACATGAATTCAGACTAATAGTCTCTGTTAGGAATCTGGCCACTTAGCCCTAAGGGGCACTGGATACCCTGGTTTTATTTGCTTTGGGGTAAGTTGGATTTTGTGCTAACCCTGAGCTTAGATCCTGTGTCTCATTCCTATGTGCATTGAATTATTATTAGTTTTCCCATTGGTGTTGTAACTTACGGGAATTTTATTTCTGTAACCCCTACCCTTTGGGTAGTGTAAAGGTTTTGTATCTTTTGTTACAGTAGACCTGCATGCTTTAAAGTTCTTCCTTTCTACAAGCTGTATTTTCTTTTTTTTTTTGCAACTTGTCAAATGGTACTACTGTAACAGTATTTTAATAGCCTTGTGCTACAATAAACTTTTAAAGAAAGAAAGATATTGGTGACACCAGACCCCAAACCCTCTCACGACCTCACCCAGCGGCTGCATATACCTGTTGAACAGGAGAGGGGACAGAACAGAACCTTGCAGGATACCACATGTGAGATCCTGGGGGGAATGAAGAACAATCCCCTAGACTCACACACTGGGTTCTCCCAGCCAGCAAGGAAATGAACCATTCAAGAATGATTCCATCCACTCCAGCTCGGTCCCGCAAGTGGGTCACCAACATCTCATGGTCAATGGTTTTATAGGCAACTGGCAGATCAAACAGGACCAGAAGAGTTGAATGGCCCTCATCCAACTCACAGCGGAGGTCATCGACCAAAGCCACAAGTGCAGTCTCGGTGCCATATTCCGGAAGAAAGCAAGACTGTGTAGGATCCAGAAAGCTAGTCCAGGTGTAACTGGAGCTGCCGAGCCACTACCCGTTCAATAACCTTCCCTAAAAAGGGAAGGTTATAGGCCGGCCAATAACTGGCTAGGGTATCAACATCCAAACATGGTATTTTGAGCAATGGGCACATTAGGGTCTCCTTGAGGCACCCAGGCACCCTGACCTCCTGCAGGGAGGCACTGACTACCCTAGCCTGAAGTGACCCCAATATCTCCCAGCTGGCCTTGTCCAGCCAGGATGGGCACGGATCTAATTCACAAAAAGTGGCTCTGATAGACCCCCAGGGCATCCTCAGCATCAGTGGATGACACCAGCTGAAACTGATCGCAGAAAACAGGACAAGGCAAGGCATTCATTACCTCTGGTTCCTCTACTGCATCAAATGCAGCATCGAAGCAGTGGTGAATGCGAGCGATTTTGTCAGCGAAATAGTCAATAAACTTGTCACAGCAAGCGCTGGAAGCTTCTCCAAGTGGAGACAGGTCGACTGACCAGCCCCTTCACCACCCAGAAAAGCTCAGCTGGACGACACTTTGCTGGTGCTGTGATGGGAGCAAAGAAACTCTTCTTTGCTGCCCGCACAGCCACGGCCTAGGCTTTCAAACTAGCTTTATGCTGCAATCTGTCATCTTCAGTACAGGTCTGGCACCACCATCGCTCTAACGGCCGCTTTTCCTACTTCAGTCAGTGCAGGTCTTCCGTAAAATTCCCGGAAAGTGGGGTAAAGTCCTGGAAAGTAGCAAAAATGATGAAAACAATGGCGAAAGTGCTGAATCACCAGAAATGGATGAAGTACCAACTGACACTCACAAGCATTCTGGAAAGGTCAGTATTTCTTTTTGGAATGGGAACACTTGCTCTCGTCTAAGCTCTATTCAAATGTTCAAATTAGGGCTGTATGTTCAGGTGTGAATAAAACACAAATAAACACAATACCATTTTGACTTCTGTATTCAAAACACAAATAATGCACTGCAATATTCATGAATATGTTGAGGTACTTTATGCCTCTCAATTCCCCCTTCTTATCTGATGCTTTAAATAAATAAAGCACTAATATATGCAAAAGCTCCTTTTGACTTCCATATTCAAAACCATATTTTGCCTTGCAACTTCTATTTCAACCATTATTATTGGGGGGAGTTAGAATATAATCACATAATAATATAAGAAGTGCCATGCTGGGTCAGACCAATGGTCCTTTGAGCCCAGCATCTTGTCTCTGACAGTGGCTTACACAGTTGCTTGGGAAATGTACACAACAGGTGGTTCCACTCCACTCCACTCCACTCATCTCATGATTTTATAATATTTTATCATATATGAATAGGGCTTATCAAAGTAGCAGTATCACATGGTCTGCGGACAATATTCAAGGTGTGACTGCACCATAGATTTATAAAGAGATATTATATTTTTTGTTTTACTCTCTATCCCTTTCAAAAGGCAAATAATTCCTAACCTTGTGTTCGCCGTGTGGTTTGGAGGCTTGGCCTACTTCCACAGGTAGCTGGAGGTGGAGCTACACCCAGGGAACCAGACTGAGTGAACGACACTACCAAGTACGATTCCCACTACTTTGAAATCTGTTGATACCAGGGTCCTTTGCTGTTTATTGTAGAGTCACCTCTTGTGCACAATTTCATGTGTGTGTGCATACACACACACACGGCTACACCTCCTGCTTGCTTGTTTCCCAAACAACTGCAGCAGCTACTAGATGTTTTCCCATTTTAAAAAAGTCCCCAAATGTTTAGACACAAAACCACAAAAATTGGCACTGAGACCAGAATCGAAATCAGAAATACAAAATTTGCACCCCTTGCACATCCTTAGTTCAAATGTGGAATCCTGTCATACAGCTGCCTGATCTAGAAGGAAGTCAGATTCCATGGAGCTGGACTAATTAGAGGTTTCATTTACATCTGTGGTTTTAAATGTATCAAAAAGAAAGTGAATTTGTATATGCAATGTCACACCACCCATGTGATAATTTGTCTTACTTTGATAAGCCCCTATTCTCCTTCCCTGGAACTGCAGTATTACATGGCCATCCTACCAATGGGATATCATACCACTGACTTCTGGGCAGTGAAATTGCACCTTCCAACTCCAGTCTGCAAGACAGATATCCCCTCTGCCATTCTGTACTCTATGTAAATTCCTCTACTGCCAAGGACAGCATTATCAACAAGATTTGCAGCATGAAACCAAAAAAGTGAAACCTCAGATGAGAGCTCTGAAATTGGAAATGGGTCCTTAGGTCCTTAGAAGTATGGATTGTTGCTGCTGTGCTGAGGTGGGCTATGAGAATATGTCTGGCTCCGAGCTGGAGCAAATAGACTATCAAGTGATTACAATGCATGTCACAGAGAACAGCGAAAAGCAAACGTGTTTGATAGATTGTGTGTGATTAGACCGAGGGCCTTTGGCATGGAAATCTATCTATTAAATATCATCCTGCCTTTAGTTCCCGTAATATAACTATCAAACCTTAGAGTAAACTTCATTTGTTATGTGAATGACCTGTATGCCTCATCCTCTGGGCTCTCTCCTGTATGTCTAGCTGAATCATTATTACAGACTCATAGCTAAATGTTATTGGGATGATGGACAGGTGGCTCTTCCTTCCATATTCACAGTCTGTTTATTTACCTACTCTGTGTACTGACAGCTGTCGACTACAGAAACTACTGGTATTACCACATGAACTGAGAACGTGCATTTCCCCAAGGAGTCTATTTGACAGTGGATTACTTATTTTTTGTCACACCACAAAGGAGGAATAAAGTGTAAACAAGTTGTGAATTGGTGAGATACTAAGTGTGCCTGAAAGGAATACTAACAAAGCCCACTATTACAAGTGTGGATGTACTGCATCAAGAGGGGAAAAAATACATTAACTCACTGGAATGTCTGTCAATATTCAGGGACTTGTGAATTTCTTCCCTTTCGTACTTCATAGTACTTTTTTCTACTTTCACTTCTGTTTCATCCCTCTCTCTTAATTCTAGACAGTTGCCCAAATACCCATTCACCCCACAAACCACCAGCATTTTTATCCTTTCCCCATTAAGACTTTCCACTCTGTTCACTCAAGGAACAGGGTCAACTTGAAAACCGCTACTTTGGGTGCAGAGTTAGAGTTTGGTGTTGGGAAGACTCAGTCTTGTCCAGCTTAATTGGATCAACTTCAATTAGGGTATTTTTAGACAAGCACCTCCCCACTCATTATGCATGTTGCAGGGCCACATTGGTTCTCTATGCAGCCCTACAAAATGCATGGTGGGTGGGGAGGCGCTTGTCTAAAAACATTCTTAGTGTCACCTTCTGATGCAAAGGATGTGCTTGGAGTGATGTGGAAAACCAGTTGTAAACTAGATCCATGCCTGTCCTGGCTGGTGTAAGCTAGTGGGGAGACACTGCGGCGATTGCTGGCTGAGGTTGTCAGCAACTCTCTTCGGGAGGACAGGGTGCCTGATGGCCTTAAAACTGTATGCCTCTTGCCCTGTGCGCCCTGTCAACTTGCCTTCTGCCTTGGAGGAATGCCTGAATGATCTAGCTAGCTGGATGAGTCAGCAGTACCTCATACTCAATCCGGGAAGGGGGGGGGGGACTGAAGTGATGTTAGCAGGGAGAGACAGATGATACGAGGACGACCTCACCTCACTTGGACCCCTGCATGTTTGGGGGGGGGGGGTTGGAGGTGTTGGGCCAGGTAAAGAACATGAGCATCATTTTCAACGATGCTCTGTCCATGAAAACTCAGGTATTGAATGTGGTTTGGAGATTTTTTTTTCAGCTATGCAATTTGTGTAAGCTGCCCCCTTATTTATCCCAAGCTAATCTTGCCACAGTGATCCCAAGCCCTAGGGATCAAAAGGCTTGATTATTGTAATTCCCTGTTCTATGGGCTTCTAAGCAGTGCTCCTATGTCATTTGTAGCTTATTCAGAATGCGACAGCACAGCTCCTTATTGGTTTGGGCAGCCGTGTCCATATTATACCAACCCTGTGCTTTTTGCATTGGCTGCCTGTAGAGCGGCAGATTGAATTTAAGATTGCGCTGCTGGTTTTCAGGGCCCGGAATGGCATAGGGTCTGCCTATGTTTGAGACCAGCTCCTGGAGCCTCACCCGGATGGTTATCTGCACTTATAAACCACCTGCTGTTTGTTTGCAGATCCCACCTTAAGTCAAGAGGTCCTCTGCCCCCCCCGTAATTCCATGGACATGGTGGTGGGACCCAGAAGTGGGATTATGCTGAACTTTATACAAACATTGGACTTGGTAATAGTGAATGGGCGTGTTAGAGGGGATAGGCAAGGCAACTTTACTTTTCACTCATATAATGGGTCCAGCCTGATCGATTATTTCTTGATCTCTCGAACAGCGTTTAGCTGTATTCTGGGTATGCAGACTCTTTTGAGAGCCGATACCTACCACCTTCCTATTTTGCTAGAACTATCAATAGAGGTGAATCCCTCCACTTATCAAGTGCAGGGCCGATTCCAGGACCAGACTGAGAAACCGACTATTAGAGTTAAGCATGCCAAAGCCCTATCCGAGGCGTTTGAGGGGTTTATTGCCGACCCAGAGGTGGTTCTTTTGTTAGAGGCTCTGTATTTACAGGACCTGGAGATTATGGATCAGTATAATGAATTGATTAATATCATGGAACTACAACTGACGGAGCAGGTTGATGGTAAGGAGGGACAGGATAGGCAGGAGTCCGGGAAGTTCTGGTTCGACGCAGAATGTAGGGCAGCTAGGGCAGTCCTTAGGCAGTTAATGAGAAGGCTGAGAATTTCAGCCTCACCTAAGATCCGGATACAATTACAGGTTCATCGCAAAAACTATCGTTGCATGTTAAGGGGGAAAAAAACTGAGGTTCCAACAAGTATTATGGGCTGAGCTGCAGCTTGCCGCTGAAATGAAGGACAGCTCCAAATTTTGGAAGATGATTCGTTCATTTCAGTGGAAAGATAAATCATCGAATTTCCAGGCAATCCCGTTGAAGAAGTGGGAAAAGTTCTACTCCCGCTTGTTCTCTCGGGAAGCGACGATCTCCAAACCCTTGCAACTTGGCCCAAGTAATGGGCTTCCGAGTTGGCCCCCCGTCTCAGAGGAGGTAGTTAGATCTTTAATAGCCTCACTCAAAGTACGTAAATAACCAGGGCCGGACCATGTTTCGGCCGAAATAATCAAAGCACACCCTGAGTGGTGGGCCAAGCTTTTGGCCCCATTATTTACAGCTATAAACGACTCAGGGGTATTCCCCGTCTCTTGGCTCAGAAGCACACTGATACCGATATTTAAAAAAGGGGACCTGCTAGATCCGAGCAATTATCGTCCAATAAGTTTACTTAGTGTCATCAGGACGATCCATGCCAGATATCTACTGGATAAACTAAATCGATAGATCAAGGAGTCAGCTGCACTTGAGCCAGAACAGGCCGGGTTTTGTAAGGGTAGGGCTACAACAGACCATATTTTGTTGCTGTCATCTTTAATTAAGAAACAGGTGGGTCGGCAGGGGAGGCTTTATCTTTGTTTCGTGGATCTCGAGAAGGCCTTCGACTCAGTGTGCAGGGAGTGACTCTGGACTGGGTTAAGGGCCTCCTCGATTGATCCGAGGCTATTATTTCTGTTGATAAAGATGCACTCAGAGAACACCATGCAGGTGAGGAGTGGCAGACGAAGAGAACTTTCTGGGGCGATTGTGGTGGAACAAGGGGTTAGACAGGGCTGCCTTTTAGCGCCAGCC
>QEPC01011082.1:633916-654262 GCA_003113815.1 Sphenodon punctatus | reverse complement strand
TAGGAGTCAAGACTAAAGCTTTTCTAAACTAAACTAAACTGCCTAACTTAGCCCAGTATTGTCACAACCAGACATGGCAGCAGGGGTTTCAAATTTGGGTCCAGATCCGGTTCTTCCAGGGTCTCCGGCAGAGGCCATCCCGGCGTGCTACCTGAGACCCCTCCAACCCCCAGCAGAGACCTTCCCCAAGTGTGCTACTAGGGATCCTGAAGTGGAGATTGAACCTGGGACCTTATACATACAAAGCACGTGCTCTTACCACTTGAGCTATGGCCCCTTCATGATAAACTGAAAGCTATTTTGGAAAATAAGTAAATAGTAATACCACCATTTACTCCAGTGTAAGGACCGAAAATGATATATGGCTTGATCAAACAATCAGTGAAGTGAACAACAGAGCACCTATTGTCTTCAGTGGTGTAGGAGCAAGGCAACAAATACTTGTTTAGGGCTCAGTACTGTAAGGATTTATGCCAATGTGGAGCAGTACTGCCAGACCAAGCTTTTGCTGTGGGGTTCTGAAATAAGGGGAGTTCATTAAGTTCTGTGGAATTATGGGGCTCTGAAATAAAGTTCTTTATGGTCTACAGAGCTGTGGGGTTCTGGAATAAGGAAAGTCCATTACATTCTATGAAGCTCCAGGTTTCTACAATAAGGGAAGTCCATTGTATTCTATGAAGCTGCAGGGTTCTCAAATAAGGGATGTTCCCTTAAAATAGGCAAATATAGCTGGCATTAGTTTAAACAGGTTTGTTTTTTAAAAATGAAAATATATCAATAAGAAGTTTATAACTGAAGAAATCCTGATTTAATTTTAAAACAACCAAAAGAAAATAGAATTTTTACTGCCTAGATTCTCGTGTTATCAATGCTACTTTTTCAGGTATGTCAGATTTGCCTGAAAATTAAAATCAGGAGATGCATTTGATATATGAAAGAGTATAACTAATATTTGTTGGAGGTATTACTAAGCCACCTACATATGTTTTTTTACTCTGCCAAGGGTACTGAAAGGTTTCATGTATCTGCATTGTTCCTCTAGGCATTCTGCTGAGCAATATGCCAAAGCACTCGCATGCTGAGTGTTTTCAAATTTAAAGTTTTGGATTGACTATATGCCAATTCCTCTTCAGATGTGGGCACTTAATCCTGCACCCATTGCTGTTGACCTTTTCTGGTATTTATGATGTCAGTGCAGATTTTTAACACTGTTTGAGTTCTCTTGACACAAAGCAAACAAGTTCAGTAGCCACATCTGCACAAAGTACAAGCACCTGAATTCCAGTCCTTCTTCTAGCGCGCAGCTGATTTAGGAAGTCGTGATCATATTATGCCCACCCTGAATTCTTTACATTGTCTGCCATTAAAGTGGTGGATTGAATTTAAGACTGCATTGCTAGTTTTAGATAGCCAGGGTGGTCCAGTGGATAAGGTGCAGGACTGTGACCTGGGAGACCAGGTTTCAAATCTCACCCTAGCCAATGAATGCCCTAGATGGTCTGGGGCAAGTCACAACCTCTCAGCCTCAGTTCCCCATCTGTAAAACAGGAATCTCTGTGTGTGTGTGTCTGACTGTGTGTTCCCCTTGTCCATCTTAGACTGTAAGCCCACTGGGCAAGGACCTGACTGTAAAGCACTGTGTACACCTAGCAGTGCTATAAAAAAGTAGTAGGAGTTTTTAAGACCCTGAAAGGGAGAGGCCTTGGCTCTATTTGAGTCCTGCTTCTAGAACCTCACCCTGAGGCTCTCAGGTAACACCCACCAAAAGATAGACATCTGCATTCAGATAGTGCCAGCCATCATGTCTTAATTCAGCAGTCAATCAGGCTTTTGCTGTGGTTGGAACTCACTTCCTTCAAATATTTGTCTCAGCTCCTCCCTCCTCACCTTTAAAAAGTATCTGAAGACTTTTATTCTCCAGGTACTTTTACGGGATTTACTGCTGAATTCTCTCTTCACCCCCTATCCTTTCCTTTTAAACTGATTACATTTTATTGTATTTGTGAAGTGTCCCAAGCTCAGGGGGTGGGGTGCTATATAAATAAAATTATTTATTATATTATATTATTATTATTATCATTATTATTGACAACGAGGAGGCGGTGGAACAAGCTTTTTTAGACAATACTTTCGAACATGCAACAATAAAAAGGACATGGGTGAGGGCAGACAAACTTGTGTAAGAACTTATGTATAGGGATGTAACTATAATAGAGGGTTAGGGTAACTCTTCCCTCTCAGGGGCCATTTTGAAAATTTATACAAGCTCCAAGAGAAACAAAGTAGTTAAAATGATATTTTTTATTGGTTGTCATCGCTTGAGGATGCCACAACCCTCCTGGGGCTTGGCTTTTCTACCGCCCGCGCCCAGTGCTCCACTGACCAGCGGGCTAGGGACTGGTGAGGTTGCAGCTTATTTGCATACTCTCCCAGCTGTCTCGGCTGTCATCACTTGAGGACATCACGACCCTCCTGGAGCTTGGCCTTTCTACTGCCCCGAGTTCCACCGACCATCAGGCCAGAAGGCATGCGCCTTGCGAGCCATGCCATAAGATCACTCTTGAACAAGATACTCCAGCAACACCAGTTAAGAGTAAGCCTAAGGGTACTTGGCCATTGAGTGGCCGCCCAGTGGCTCCTCAGTGGCCAGTAGGCCAGCCACCCTTCACCTTGTCCTCCTCTGTCTCTCCTCCACTACCCACCCCTGGGCCTGGGGTTGCCTCCCTCCTACCCTCCCCACCATCATGCCTGCCCTAATCTCTCGCCTTTCCTCTCCCTCCTTCTCCCTCACCTCTTCCTCCCTCTACTTCTTTCCCTTCTGCTCCTTCCTCTCTCGCCCCCACCCAGCCCATCACTTCTCTCCAACCTCCTCACACTTCCTCCTCTCCCTTGGCTACCTTCCCCCCCTGCTCCACCCCGCCCCCCCTTCCCCTAATCTTATCCCCATTCCCTGCTTCCCCCTGATCAGCTCCCATTCTCCTGCTCCCTTTGGAACTGTCGCTCCTCTGCCAATAAAGCCCCCTGCATCCATTCCTCTCTCACNTTGATGTAACCAAGCAAAGCACGTGCACCGGAGACCTCGAATCTTCGTGAATCTTACACCCTTGTCTCTCCTTCTGTTCCCCTTCCTTGGTCTCCCCCCGTCTCTTGGACTGTAAGCCCTAGGGCAGGGACCGCGACCCACCCGGGTCATTTCGCGGCCCTTCCGGTCGACTGGGAGTGCCCGACTCGAAGTGCCCCGGGTATCCCGGGTGGTGACGGCGGAGAGGGCGTTCTCGATGACCGCACCTCGGCTGTGGAACTCCCTCCCGATAGAGGCCCATCTATCACCAGACCGCCCCTCTTTCCAAAGATATTGTAAGACCTGGTTGTTCCGGCGAGCCTTCGGGGAGGGTGGGGGGAAGGTTTTTCTGCCTTTTAGCTTTCCTGTTTTTGGTATTTTAATATTTAAAATATTTGTAGTATTTTAAATGGATTTTATAGTTTACTGTGATTGTGTTGTGTTGTTCGCAGCCCTGAGCTGCCAATGTGCAGGAGAATGTGGGATATAAGTATGTGTAATCAATAATAAATATTCCATTACTTTGTAAAGCTCCAGGTACATTGCTGGTGCTATATAAGTGCTTGCTTTCAGGCCACACAAGGTCCTTTCTCAGGCATGTAGCGTAGCCAGTAGAAATATATAAAATGAGCAAATGTAGGGCAGGTATATATGAGGGGCATGGAATAAGTGGGAGTGGATAGAGCAGGGGAGCAGGTGGGGTGGGGTAAGGAAAGAGAATGAGAGCTCCAAGGAATGCACAGAAATTGGGGGAGAGGCGTGTATTCAGGGCGGGAGAAGGAAGAGGATGGTCCAGACTGTGGATCTCTGCCACGGCTTCATCCCCTAGCATTGTGTGCATATCTTCATCTCTGCTCCCCTACCCCAAACTCAGTTTTTCAGTATTTGGGGTGGGCAGGAATGCAATCCAGGGGCCAGATCCAGGAACTATAAAAGGGGCCACATATAAACTAGTTGCAGGCCACATTTGGCCTCTGAGCCTGAGGGTCCCCACTGCTTCTATAATAGGTTCAGCCAGTGCAGACATACTAGGGTCTATGAGTGCAGGATCCCACAAGTGTGTGGAGTGCGCACACAGACCATGGATGCATTTTTCACTTGGCAAGTGCTGGGATACTGCCTCCTCTTCACCTCTCAACTTGAGTGTGCCTCACTGCCTACCTCCAGTATGTCTTCCCCCCTCCCCTCCAACTATTCCACCCCCTAGGTTGTCTATTTCCTGTCTCTGGGCCACTGGCTCTCTTTTCTTCCCACCCCTGGGCTTCCCTCCCTGCCCTAGCGCTCCTTCCCACCCCAGTGACAGAGAGAGGGGCATTCCATCTTCTGCATCAGAGCCCCTTCTAGCTATGCACCATGATTATGTAACAAGTATCAGCTAATTGAATGCAGATATAAGCTATTCTACTTATTTGCAACAATGCAGCTTCAAAGAGGAGCACTAGAATGGATTTGGGGGATTGACTGACATTGTACATCGGGGTGGGGAAGCTTTTCCCTCCCGGGACCCCCTTTGAACATTAGTACAAGTTCTGAGAGCTGCATAGAAGTTGAGAGTGGGAGTGCTGAAGGGGCACGCTCAAGAAAAGGAGGGTCCAGATCATAGAACTGTGCCATTATTCCATCCTCTATTTTTGTATACATTAATTTAATTTATTTATTTATTTATTTAATTACATTTATACCCTGCCCCTCCTGAAACAGCTCGGGGCGGCTTACAATCTCAAAAAAAAAAAAAAAAGAATGCATAAAGAATGCATAAAATAAAAAAATTAAGAAACTTTGTACACATAAAATAAAGACAAAGACTCCTCTATGAGGCTGTAAACATTTTGCCTGCCTGCCTCTGAGAATCAACGAAGATGCAATGGGATAAATAAGAGAGTGCAGTACCTTGGAAAAAAAGCTACAGAGATCTGGTTCAGTCCCCAGTTCTGCCATTAAGCCTTTCGCAACCTTGGTTGGACAAGAACACTAATCCCTTTGTGCTTCAATTTCCCATTTACAAACTGTAAATATTCGTATGATAGCTTTAATTATAATTATTAACTTTCCTCCCTCTCTTTTTCAGAATGGAACCATCTTTGCTTCTGTGTCATTTAACCAAGGTCTGGTGAAACCAGTGTTTAACAGTTAAAGATAAAGCCATAATCTTTGGGGCAGGGGGGGAAAAAACGCAAACAAACACTGCAGATGAAGAGTAAAAACAACAATTAGTCGTCATAATCCTTTTAAAATACTTAAGACTGATGGCAGAGAATATGGCTTTGGACTGGTTCTCTTCTCAGCAGATTTCACACAATTTCTGCAATAAAAAAGTGTGGATACTTGCCGTCTACAACATTTTACAACACTTTGCCCAAGAACGTAGATGTTCTACAGCCTTGTTTTTCAACCCTTGGGCTAGGCACTTTATCAAGTTTACAATGGTCAGAATCCAATGCGAGAGAAATGGGAAACCTAAACTGCATAAATTAAGCCACAGAAGAGTAGTGAGAGAACAACTGTACTGTTCTTCTGGCTTTGAATTTTGTTTTGGGTGCCATCGCTGCTGCACTAACAATCAGGCAAAATATTGGAGCTAACAACAGGGTGCAGCAAGACTGTCCCATGCCTCAATGAAGTTGGCAGACTAAAAGAAGGGAGAATGTCCATTGTCACATTCCAAGCAATGTGCAAGAGGAAGATAGCTTCACTGTTAAGCCTTGGTTTGCCTCCTCTTCTTGTGGGTCATTTGCCAAGGAATCCTGAAGCCTAATTTTTTTTTTACACAATCCCCAAACCCCTGGGGAAACAGATTAGTGGGTTTTCGTCACCTGTGAATGTGCCCTATGAATTCTTGAGACGGCGGTTTCTTGCCCATTTAATGTTACATATCCAGCCTCCAAGGCAGATTCAGATTCTACAGTGTGCCAGCTTTCATTAAAAAAATAATGAATAAGGCTGTGATTCTAATTGCAGAGACCCATTAACTGCAATGGGAGATTTTGCTGGCACAAGTGTGGTTACGACTGCAGCCTAAATGTCTAGTCCTTATGGTTGCAAAGATAATCATTTGACTTGGAATCAATGACGCTCTGCCTTAGACAGCCCAAAACAATTTTCCAAGAAAGCTGTGGATTTCTCACATTAAGCTGAACAGATGTTTTAACTCTGAAGGCTAAGGATGGCACTTCAGGGGAAAGATTTTCAAATAAATCCAATGCACCCAATTGTGTGCCTTTTGGTGCATATGCATAGGATACTGCTCTGAAGAATTCAGTAACGACATGTGAAAGGAACAAAGGGTGGTTGCATACATCGCACCAGCTAAATGTTCAGCATTGCCAACATGGACAATACTGGACATGTAGTTGGTTGTGTGGCAGGGGACTTACTAGTCCCAGTGAGCAACTGCAGCGGAGGATCCTGCGGACTGGGGGTTCTTTTGTTGTTGCCAGGGAGGGACCTGCCCCTCTGGTGGTCGCTGCTGCACAAGCGGTGACAGGGAGTCAAGTTGCTTCTTGTGTTACCATCACCATTTCTCCAGCTGAACAGCAGCAGTGTGGCCCCTTCTGCTTCTAGTGCTGCCCCCAGTGGAGGCGGCAGCAGCAGTACTGGGTCCCCATGTGGGGGTACAACACAGTAGTAATGTCATCAGTACGCATCTAGCATTTGGTGGCAGTGATTACACACTACAGTGATCATTCACTTATGAGTGGTTACCATGGCATGTAAAAACACCCAGAGGCAAAGAGAAGATATGATTGTTGTGCTAAAAGGAACCTTCTATTGTAATTCCTCAACAAAAGATGCAGAACGCAGCAGGCACTTTACTAACTAAAACATCAGTTGGCTTGTTATACAAAGGTCATACTCCGTTCTGAATTTTTCTGTGTGCAGACATAGCTGCCCCCAGAGCTGCTCTGGGGGTGCACTCCCACATGCATATGCTTGGGTCATTTTCAGATGGACCTGGCGGGTTCCCCTGTCTGTGGTTCACTGTGTGGCCCCCTGTGTAAAGCAATGACCTGCTGCTCTACGCTGGCCCCCACAACTCTATGGCCTTTTCCAGATCAGCTGCTCTACTTTTGGCCGGTGCCCTGGGTTTGGCTGGTCTGCTCAACCAGCAGCGCCAGCACAGCTCCAGGATGTTCCAGAGCACTGCCAGTAGGGTTGCACCTGCTCTGCCTGGACATTTGGTGGGGCAGCAGTAAGACAGATGGGCCACCTGGGGTGAAGTGGGCTGGCACAGTCAGCACCCTGGCAGTCGTCCATCTAAAAGTACCCACCCTCTCAGAATTAGGAGTACTGGGCTGCCCTATTTCTGTACCCCGGCTCACAGATCACAATTAACAAGTAATTTGGCCCTCTTAACAAGACAATTGAAACTCATACTAAAAGGTTACCTTGAACCCAAACCTTATTCAGTTATGACATCCTAGAAGGAAAACTCAGAAAATTTTAAATTGGGATGATTTGGGGAAACCAGGCTTTCCAGGAACAAAAAGCAACACAGACTTCAGGTCTCTCTCTGCTTGTAAACTGGAAGGTGCTAAGCAGGAATGTCTTTTCTGTCATCCCTCAGCGCCCCACAGAAGAAAGTTCTGTCCCTTCCTTTATTCCCTGCTGCAAAAATTATTTTATTTGCTCAAACATTATCAGACACACCACAATTCGTAACAGGAAATTCTTGACAGCAATTCCGTATCTGAAAATTTCAAGTAAGAAAGTCAATGGTTTTCAAATTGCCCTCTGGGTTGCAGTAGAATATGGTGTCAGGCTCCTACGGAGGAGACAACTTCCTCTAATGACAGTATTATTACCCTTGTGTTAAGTACAGTTTTAGGTGGCACAGTGAGTGGATTGTTCCATGGAAGTCTTTTAAAATTATCGTGAGACCTCCTAATGGGAAAACAGAGGGGACTATAAGGAAGCCTAAAATAATAGCTAAAAATGGATTCTACAAGAAGAGACTTCAGGCATGGAGGAAATTCATGGCTCCATTACAGAATCAAATATGCCAGTGGTGGGAGAGTGCTAACCATTTTAAAAAGGGAAAAGTATCAAATGGCAGCAGGAAGGTGTGAATATTTAAAGAGAGTAAAGTGATGTGTGAGGGGAAGATGGGAGTCTATAACTTGGTAGCTTCCTCTGGGAAAGAAACTAGGAGTCTTGTATCACTGGCTTCTGCAGTTTTTAAAATGGAAGTTGTGTCACTAGCCTATAGATTCCCATATTTTTGACTGTGAGAGCCCCATTATGAGATTTAAATATAATCCTGTAATACCAAACAGCAACAAAGACTGGCAGAGTATACCAAATGTCAATTGGCATCACCACCCTATCTGAAGATGGTACAACTCCACTAGGGTTGAAACAAATGTGCAGTTCCATATTTGCTAATATAAAGTGTAGGGCTGAATTAAGAATTGTTTCTGGTTCTTGAGACATTCTCACACAAATTGGGAAGTGTTACTAAGATCTTGGTAAGGTTCTGAGATCTCATGAGAATCTCAAGAAAATTCAAAAACTGCTACGTACATGTGCAAATTGGCCACCATGGCTGTTCTATGCATGTACGGCCCTTTTCCAAAATGTTGTCGACGCTGCTGGTGCCATTTTGGAAAAGGGCTGCACATATGGAGAACGGCCCCGGTGGCCATTTTGTGCACTAGAAGATGGCCACCTCATCAGCAAACCACCTCCTCCTCTACCTCACAGAAAAGCGGAGAGGAGTCCCGGGGCAGTCCTGGACTCAGAAAGAGGCCGACAGAGTAGGTGGTGGGGTTTTTTGTTTGCTTGTTTGTTTTTTTAAAACAAGTGTCGGGGAGGAATTTTTTTTTTCCAGCAAGAGTCAGGGCAATTCTCAGCTTGTTCTCGTTTACAAGAATGAGCTGAGAACCCTGATCCTTGTCAAGAAAAGTGAGAATCTGAGAAGCTTATCAGCCCTAATGATGTGCATTTTCAGTAGGGTGGGGGGGAAATAGTGGATTTGTCATAGTTTGGGAAGCTCTTCACTAGTCCCTCTTTACCTAACTGCTTAGAAAAATGTCTTTCTTTTGGCCAAACGACAGAAGAGCTTCAATGAGATGAAATGAGTGGAGAGAGGGGAGGAAAATTTACTCGCCAAAACACATTTCATTTCCTGAAGGTGCCTATCACCTCATTAACAGAAGTGCTCACCATTTTAATTCTATTCACACAGTAGCATGCAATAATCCTGCATTTCCCTAAACGAATGCATCAGTATAGGTAGATACTCATTTTTTGTGCTGACAAACATAAGCCTTGTGTGAATCAGTAAGTATGGTTTTCTACTCCAGGAAGATATGCTTCCAAGGTCTTTATTGCCCACTATGCTCTGGACCACTCCCCACTAAGACATCTCACACGCAATATGAAGAATAAAACTATGGCTAACATTAATGCTGGCAATAAGTGAAGATGCCTGCAGCAGACTGTGCTGTGACAGGACGCAGCAGGAATCTGAGCACACATACTCAAGACACTACATATCAGGGTAGAGGTATCCAGAAATAAAACTGAGCTTCTCCTCCCTCCTTCCCCTCCCCATTTATCTTACAAAAGAAGAATTAAAAGGAAAGCATTACAATACCTTTGAACTTGTGAAAGACGGCCCACAGCTCAGCAATGTCTGTGGCAAAGGTTATGTCTGTGTCGAGGACAATGACTCGCTCGAGATTGGAAGGGAGAGTCTTCGTTAGAACCAGCTTCATCAGCCCATAAATCCCAGAGTAGTGTTTGTTGGGGATCCAGGACACTTCAGACTAATAGATAAAAGGGAGTGGGGGGGAAAGGAGAGAAAGGGAGGGGGAGAACAAACTTTATTAGAGTCACATTCACTTATTAATACAGGTTTCAAAAATCTTCCTGTCATTTGTCCTTACAGTTCAGGAAAGATCTACTCTCCAGGACCAGCAATAAGAGACTATGCAGAGGCAATCATGAACAGCAAAGCTGTGGCACCACCCTGTAAGCTCCACCCTATGAAATGAGCACAATGGCATGCTAACCTGCACTTCCCATGACAGCATAATGTCCTCCTAATGTATCTGGTATTACCACATACAGGATATTGTCCATAGGACTCTGGTTCCCCCCACCCCCATTTATATTACAAATACATGTCACAGATAGTCTTCTTATTGTGTGCGCTAAATAAACCTGTTGCTAAAAAAAGAGAACTTGAAAAACAAAAAATCATGCACACCTGTAAAAAATGGTTTGCAAACGTTTTACCCATGACCCCATTTTTTTTTCTTAATTATTATCTGTAAACCCAAACAGCAACACAGATAAACAAGCATATCAAGCAGGATCAAAAGCTCATCTGTGGATGGAAATACTCCTTTTCAACATCTGACCTATTACATCTTTCATCTCACATAAGCCAGACTTCAGTCGTGAACATTTACACACCTTGGTCAAGGGTCTTACCACTGAACTACAAGAGCAATCACTTGTATTTTTAAAAATTAATTTATTAAAGGAGCTGACAGATGCATCTGCAGGGTGCTACACAGCTGTTTGTAAGAATACTGAAGTAGCATTAACTTCGTAGCTGAGTAGCTAAGCTTTGTGTCTAGCCAGGAGCCTAGCTATCATATATGTAGATGCTACAGCTACACCAGAACCCATGAGCCTGGGGGCTCACATGTATCAGCTGCACATATTATATAACTATGCCAGGCATCTCTGTCTGGTGCAGCCGGACGCCCATTCCATCTTCTGCACCAGGGCCCATTCCAGTCTAGCTATGCCCTGTGTCTAGCATGATTAGTATCCTGGGTTCTAGCCTTCACAGTGACCTTCTGTAAGTAGATTGTACAATAAAGTATCATGTCATTCTTTATTACCTTATAGACAGGGACCCATGGCACCAATGGGGAAAACGTAGTGAACACGAGATCAGGGAAGTCTACACTTAGTCAAAAACAAAAGGGGCAAGGTGTATAGAAATAGAAGCCACAGTCAATGGAAATGAGGTTCAAACTTAGAACCTCTAATGTCCCAGCTTAGGGAACATTCCCCAAGGCTATAGGAGTATGTGTGGTCTCTTTTTTCTCTGTGACACACCTCCAAATGAATCCCAGCAGTCAGCCCAGCGGTGACAACAGGGCCGAATGAAGACACTCATCTGGTTTCAATGGTCTAAGGTAGCTTCAGGCTAGTACGAAATACCAAGGCCATGCAATGAACTCCCAGGTCAGGAAGGATTTGAGTCACAGAATTATAGAATCTTAAGAGTTGGAAGGTCATCTAGTCCAACCCCCTGCTCAATGCAGGAAATCCAGAGCTATAGCATCCCTGATAGATGGCTGTCAAGCCTGTATGAAAACCTCCAGCGAAGGAAAGCTCACCCACCACCCTAGACAGTCCATTCCACTGTCAAACAGCTCTTACCGTTAGGAAGGTCTTCCTAATGTTTAGCCAAAATCAGCATCCTTGTAATTTGTGCCCACTGGTTCTAATTGTGCCCTCAGGAGCAACAGAGAACAAGTCTGCTCCATCTTCTACGTGACAGCCCTTCCGATATTTGAGGACTGCTATCATGTCTCTGCTTAGTTTTCTCTTCTCCAGGCTAAACATACAGTTCCTTCAACCTTTCCTCATAGGACTCTGTTTCCAGACCCCTGAACATCTTTGTCGCTCTCCTCTGAAGCCGTTCCAATTTGTCACTGTCCTTCTTAAAATGCAGTGCCCAGAACTAGACACAGTCCTCCAGATAATGTCTAACCAGCGTAGAATAGAGTGGAACTATTACTTCTCGTGACCTGGACTATATGCTTCTGTTAATGCAGTCTAAAATTGCATTAGCCTTTTTAGCAACTGCATCACACTGACTTGTGTTCAGCTTGTGATCAACTACAACCTCTAGATCCTTTTCACATATACTGTTGCCAAGCCAGGTATCACCCATCCTATACTTGTTCATTTGATTTTTCATACCTAAATGCAGAACTTTACATTCATCTCTGTTGAATTTCATTCAGTTAGTTTTTGCCCAGCTTTTCATCCTGTCAAGATCATTTTGAATCTTGTTTCTCTCTTCTAAAGTGCTAGCTTTCCCTCCCAGTTTTGTATCATCTGCAAATTTGATAAGCAACCCCTCCACTGCTTCATCCAAGTCATTAATAAAGATGTTGAACAGTACAGGGCCCAGGACCGCTCCACTCCTTCATCCAAGTCATTAATAAAGATGTTGAACAGTACAGGGCCCAGGACCGAGCCCTGAGGCACCTCACTTGATACCTTCCTGCAGATTGATGGGGAGCCATTTATGAGCAGTCTTTGGGTACAGTTCTTCAACCAGCTGTAAATCCACCTAACGGGAGTATCATCTAGCCCATGTTTAACCAGCTTGTCAAGAAGGATATCATGGGGGTCTTTGTCAAATGCTTTGCTGAAATCAAGATACACTACGTCCACAGCATTCCCATGATCTACTAAACCAGTAACTTGATTGAAAAAGGAAATAAGATTAATCTGGCATGACTTGTTCTTGACAAACCCACAGCATTGTTTTCTAAATGCTTACAGATTGACATCTTTATAATGTGTTCTAGAATCTTTCCAGGTATTGATGTCAGGCTAACCAGTCTGTAGTTTCCCGGATCCTACTCTCTAGTTTCTCAAATCCAGCTCTCTCAGATGCGAGACTCATGTTCTAGCTTCCAGATCACCCTACCACAAACATGCATGTGTGCATATACATCACAAGTCTGGGGCACAGCTCAACGACAATTTCTCCCTGTAATTATGCCTGTGACCGATTAATTCTCTTTAATTCTGGTTCCAACCCAACATCTTCAGAAACATGCTAGAGCTACTAAAAAGTTGGATTATTATTATTATTTAAAGTTCATTGAGAGAACAACTTCCCTGGACATAATTCATCTTTCCAGTCCTCTACAATCCTCTTTTGAGAGATGCATGTTCGTGTGTCCTGGAAAATTAAATACGCCTTTAATCCAAAGTCACATGAACATTTCATATTGTCTTAAAAAACAACAACAACACAAAGCAAAACAATTGTGTTTACATTTCTCAGAATCTACTGACTCTGGGGAGATAGAATAAATGCTTTCTTGTCCCTTTGGATATTGGTGAACCTTTAGAATTTTTTAGGTTCACTTAAGGACAAAAGGACAGGGAAGTGGATTAACACTGAAGTTGAACAGAAAGGACTTTTTTACCAAATAATATCCATAGTTCAGCTTTTACTACTCTTTGGTGAAGTCCCATCTGATGTTCCCCATGTCTGATGTCTTGCAGATCATGGCCCAAATCCTTCAGTCTTTACTCAGTTTTTGCTTGAACAATGTTCCACTGACTAAAATTAGAATTTTGGCTGATGAAGGACTAAGTAGGGTGGTCTTCGGTATTTAATGCTATCTATGAACTGGAAAAGTTAACAAAAGGCAAGAATATATATGTAATACTTTCTAATTTGTAACAGTGGGCAGGTTCCTTTTGTATTCAGCTGCCTCCCATCAATTCCCTGACCCCTCTGAATTTTCATTTGAGAAGATTTTGAAAACCCTTCCTCTTTCACCCCCTCTTAGCCTATATATGGCCAAAATGGGTACTTAAAATATATTAAGAATTTGGATGGGAGAGTGAGAAAAGGCCAGAAACAGTTGCTTAAGCCTGAGTGTAGGCATTTGATTTACACTGTTACCAGGCCTCTGCTGATGTGAGCTGACCTGCTCCATTCTCTTGACAAGAGAGCCTGTTTTTAATATGTATTATCTTTCGGACCAGAGAGAGACCTTTACCTCATTGTGCAGCAAATTAGAGAGTTGGGAGACACTGCAGCAAAAAGCTTTCCCATTAGAATTCTAGGGAACAGGACAGAACAAATCCTTGCATGGGTTTAAAAAACAAATGAGTAAAATCTGGACATTACTAAATGAAAGTGAAAAATAACCACCTTGGGGAGGGGGGACATGTTTGAAGGGGCCTCAACCTGGCTTTACTTGTGTGCAAGGTAATGCTATAGTACAGTCAATTGCAAAGACACTTGTTTCTAGCAGTCCTCACACACAGCAGCAATAAAACTAAGGGTATAGCCACACGAGACGTTACCTTGAGTTGGGCAGCGTTACCCCACATCGCGCAGCCTTACTGCACGATGGAGTGCACTGTATGCCCGGAGGCTGCCAGATGTTCACCCCGTGTGGCCAGCACCTCATTCCGCCCTTGAGCGTGGCAGAATGGTCGACAGCAGCCTGGTTTCTCTGTGGGGGGGAGGTGCGACAGTCTGCCATGCTCTTCGCGCTGGCCCCGAAGTGTGGCAGCTGCAATTGCCTGCCACAGTGTATGTGGGGATTGGGCCTGCTCCAGCTTCTGTGGCTGCATCCATAGAGATGCAAAGCCATTGACCACAAAAGGAACTTATATGTATAAATACTGTCATTTGCATGTGAAAGTGAAAGTACAAAATACAGGCTTCCACGTATCTCAAAGATCCTCCCCTATGCTCCATTGTGATCTCTGAGGTCAGCCGGGATCACGTTCTTGCAAGTGTAGCCACAGAGGCCGCCCCCTCTTGTGGTGTGGCGGTGACTAACCACCCACAGGTTCACGAGCCTGCTACTCTCAAAGCTGACAGAGTCAGGTCTTTTAGCCTACACGTTAGAAACTTATGCAGATGGAGCTAAGGACCCCAGTTTCAGTCGCCACCCTGACCACCCTTTCCAGGGTGTAAGGGTTATTTATTTATTATAAAATGTATATGCCGCCCCCTCCTGCTAAAAGCATCTCGGGGCAGCTAACAACATGTTAAAACAAATTAAAATAAACAACAGTAATACAATTAAAATCCCACAATAAAAACAGATTACCCCCTACCCCATCCTAACCCAACCCATCTCCCACGGGAAAGGCATGGCGAAACAGCCAGGTCTTACACGGTCTACAGAAAGAAGGGAGGTCAGTGGTCAGGCGGACCTCCAGCAGGAGGGAATTCCACAGCCGTGGCGTGGTTATAGAGAATGCCCTCCACAAGGTCGACACCTGAGAAACCCGGGGACCTCAAGGAGGGTGCCCCTGGCCAACTACAGGGGCTGATCCAAGACCCGGAAGGTGAGGCGGTCCTGCAGGTAGGTAGGGCCCAAGCTGTTTAGGGCTTTAAAGGTCAACACCAACACCTTGAATTGGGTCTGGGAGACTATCGACAGCCAGTGCAATGTGCTCGCATTGTCTTGTCCCCGTTAGGAGACGAGCTGCCACGTTCTGCACCAGTTGTAGTCTCCGAACCAGCACCAAGGGTAGCCCCACGTAGGGTGCGTTACGGTAGTCCAGTCTCGAGGTAATAAAAGCATGGACAACTGTGGCCAGATCAGAGTCCGCGACAGACCACCGAAGCTGACATACCAGATGTAACAGCTGCCACCTGGACATCCAGGTGGAGCTGCGGGTCCAAGAGCACCCCCAATCTCCAAACCTGAGATACCAGGGCAGGACGGACCTCATTAATGATGGGGGTGTAAGGGATGGGGAAGGTATAAGAGAGGGAGGAAAGGGAATAGGATACCTTCAAACCCTTACTCGCTGAGCTCAGCACCCAAGCGGTGGGAAAGTATTCCCTCAGGATCTTGTGTGGTCCAATAACTTCCATATGGAAGGAGGTCAGATTATCACAGGAAAGGGTGATCTCAGTACAGAGCTCCAACTGCCACACTCTGTTACGCACCCCCCGCCCCCGCCCAACACACCAGGGGGAGGAAGGTGTGATGAAGGTGTAATGAAGGTGTGATAGGCAGTTTAGAGTCCAGGGGAGAAGAGAGCGACGGGTTAACAGGTCACCAATCAACAAGGGATACGTAAGTGGAGGGGAACCAGGTGGTAGAAGGGAAGGATGGCGGCTACTCCAGATATTACACACAATGACACACTCAAACAACAATGCACCCAAAAGCCCATGTTCTTTCAGTCACCAGTCACACAACACACAAGCCTCAGTCTCCAGAAATCCACTACACTCTCAGAGGCCAGTTCATACAGCAAGCTGATCACCAGCAGTGGTATAGCTAGCTCACTCCCCTTTTATGCTTAAGGCGTCCCTTCCCGCTGCGCATGCAGGCGGGCTGAACGCCATGGCACTTCTGCTGCCTTCGCCCTGCTGGGCACAGCTGCGGTGTGACTGGGCTCCTCCCCTATGCTATCCGATGTTTACAGGGTGGGGTCTGTCTGCCCTGCCCTTGCTGCATCCACTTCCTGCTCTTTGTGACCATCAGAAGCCAGCTGGGGGCAGCGGGGACACCCCCACCCCCATCGCCACCCGTGGTAAGCTCTGACAGGGGACCATCATTCCCTCGGTCTTCCCCACCACCACCCCCTCCGTCTTGTCGGGTTTTAACTTCAGGCGGCTTTCCCTCACCCAATCCCCCACAGCCGCCAAACACCAGGTAAACATAGAGACTACTGGGCCTGAGTAGGATGAAAAGGAGAGATATAGCTGGGTGTCATCAGCATATTGATGACACCGTATGCCAAACTCCCTAACAACCTCTCCCAAAGGCGGCTGCATATACACATTGAACAAGAGAGGGGACAAGATAGAACCCTGTGGAACTCCACATGTGAGGCTCCGGGGAGAAGATGAAAAATCACCCAGGACCACACATTGGGTTATCCCAGCCAGGAAAGAGCGGAACCACTCAAGAACGCTACTGCCAATCCCTGTCCAGTCCTGCTCCCGAGTCACCAACAACTCATGATCAATGGTATGAAATGCAGCCGTGAGATCTAACAGGATCGAATGACCCCAGTCCAACTCACGGGAGAGGTGGTCAGCCAAGGCCACAAGCGCAGTCTCCGTACCATATCCTGGACAAAAGCCAGACTGCGAGGGATCGAGAAAATTAATCAGGTGCAGATGCTCCTGCAGCTTCCAGGCCACCACCCGTTCAATAACCTTTGCTAAAAAGGGAAGGTTAGAGACCGGCCGATAGCTGGCCAGGACACCAACATGCAATTATGACTTCTTGAGCAGGGGCCGCACTACAGCCTCCTTGAGACAGTCTGGTACCCTGCCCTCCCCAAGGAGGCATCAGCAATTCCCACCAGCAACGACCCCAATGTCTCCCGGCTGGCCTTGACCAGCCAGGACAGGCACGGATCTAGTTCACAATAAGTGGCTCAAACAGTCCCAAGAGCACCCCCCTGCATCTGAGGGTGACACCGCCTGAAATTCATCCCACAAAACAGGATAAGATGGGGCTTATACTGTCTCTGGCTCACCTACTGCTAAAAGTGTTACATCAAAACTGTGGTGGATGTGAGAAATTTTGTCCACAACAAATCACAGCAGGCATTTAATTACTTTAAATCCAGGCAGAGAGAGCCCGAACTGACCAGCCCCCTCACCACCCGGAAAAGCTTTGCCAGGTGGGACTTAGCAGATGCAATGAGGGCAGCAAAGAAAACACATGGGGGCTTCATCTGGGATTAAGAGCTGGGTGGACCTGTGAAGATTGGGGCTCCACTTCTTCAGCTAGAGGAAGTGTATAGCCCCAGAAGGTTGACACAGAGGCCACTTCAGTGGTGGTGACTAACCACCCACAGGTTCATGAGCCTGCTATTCACAAAGCTAATAGACCCAGGTCTTTTAGCTTAGGGGGTAGAGGCACATGCAGATGGAGCGGAGGTCCCCAGTTCAAATACATTCAAATCTCCACCCCGACCACCTTTCCCAGGGTGTAAGGATTACAGAAGTATCATCTGCCTGTCAGGTCCACATGGTGAGGGCCTGCAGAGAGGCATTCTTGGTGGCTCCCCCAGTATTTTGGAACTCCCTTCCCTTGGGGGTTCCAAAGTGCTTTCCAGAGGTGATGTAAGACTTTTCTTTTTAACAAGCCGTTTGGCATTTGGGGATATGGATTGCACCCGAGATTTGTAGAGGATTTTTATATGCTTTTATGTACTTTTATTTGTATGTTTTTATGCTGTAACCTGCCCTGAGTCTTAGGAGAAGGGTGGGATATAAATTTATACAAACAAACAAATAAATAAATACACTGGGTGTGATCCAGAACTCATGCGCATGCGGCTTCTGTGTGATTTCCATGTGGTTTGCGCACATGCCACAGTCCGCGTAACAGGGTGTGCATGGCAGAGGTTGGGATTGGCCCCAAGTCTAAAGATATCAGAAAACCTTAGGGATCAATTTCCTTGTGGAGTCCAGAAAAACCTCTTTTGAAATAAACAGAGTCACTCGGGTATAAGTGGAAAGAGAATTAAATCCCTGGTGAACAAATCACTAAACATGCACATACATAGGCTGTGTTTTAAAAGAAAACATTAGTCAAGCAGTTCAGCTTTTTCACTCACCCTTCTAATTTGTTGTACAATGCACTATTTGGCTACTGTGCTGAGCCAAGGAATCGAGTGTCTATATTCCCTGGACACATACAGTCTATGGGTAAATAAATGAGTCTAAATAATTATTTTGACAAGTTCAGAAGATTTGGGGTCCAAGTCCTAAAGACAGACTAAGGGCTTGAGACTATTGTGGGTTTAGTTCTCTGTTCTGCATCTGTCAGTGGAATATACCATCACATGAAATTGTAGTTAATGAAATAAGTCCATTCCCAAATCCAGATTTTGCTCTGGGTCGATTCCAGAAAGCACGGAGGTGAATCATGGCTTGACTGGTCTGCAACAAGGGTTAAATAATTTTAAAAGATCCAGGGTTGTTCTAATGAACAGAATATCATCCATCCCAATGTTATTAATTTTGGATGGCATGTCCCAAGTCTAATTAGTGAAAATGCAATACCGTACTACAATACCACCTAATATGCTTATGCAAATAAGCCTGGTAAGGCAGGGGTTCAGAGGATTCATGGATATGCAAAGACAATGACAGGAAGGAAAGGTGGCCTGAATCACGAAAGTCACCTTCAAGGAGTTACTAATTCCTTTGCTCTCAGGATTCTACCCAGTGGGCAGGAGGGGCGGGATATAAATTTTAAATAAATAAAAAAATTAAGCCTAATACTGCTGCAGTATGTCAATTCAGGGTTGAGAAACAGGCTAAGCAATTTCTTCAGGTTGGGCCCTCAGAAGTTCCCTTCGCCGCTGTATGGCGGTGAAGGGGTGATTGTCGCGCCAACCCCCCCCCCCTCCTCGTCGCAGCCATGTTCCCCACACACCTTTCGCCCTCCCCGGCAGGCGGGGAGGGAGTCCTGGAAATGGTCGCTACGGGGAAGCCAGTTAGAAGGCTTTCCCGTGCAAGTTAGGTTGCTGGGCAACCGTCCCTGGACGCAGCGGCAAGACGCCGCTGCGTGGGACCTGGAGCCCCGCCCCTTTTAGGAAGGGCGGGCTCCTGAAGAGTGGGAAAAAGCCCGCCAGACCGTTGGGCTCGGGCAGAGAAGCAGCAGCACAGAAGCATTGCTGCTGAATTACCCGAGCCTGAAGACAGCCATGGGGCGAAGAAAAGGAGCAGCGGCTGCCGCAAAGAAAAAGAAGACGGCCCCAAGCAGTCAGGATAGGAGGGAGGAAGAACCTCCGGAGGCAGAGGGTGGAGCGGGGAGGGAGAACCCTCCCCCTCAACAAGCAATGCTGGAGAGGCTGATCGAATGTGAGGCCCTCTTAAGGGCAAGAGGTCCTGTAGCGGTAAGGGGAACGCCCAGTGAGGTGTATCCCAATTTTCAAGTGGGTGCCCCTGAACAGCGGGGGTACGGGGGGGGGGCCCAGGCGGATCCGGGGATCCGGATCGGGGCCCAAACAGTGGAGGCTCCTGCATCCCAGGGATGAGGCGCAGTGTGCGGGTAACACAGGTACCTGCAAGATTCCGGGATGGTGAGGAAGCCCCCCAAAGTTCCCAAGTGAATGAAGGCATGAGGGGCAGTAGTCAGATTGAGAGGGACACAGCACCAGCACCGATGGGTACAAGGGTCCCGGGGAGCGTGGAAACAACAGGAGAACCAAGCAGGGGCCATGGGGCCAGTATGGGTCCCCTGCTGCAGGCGCTGTACCCAGGGGGACTGGCGGGGCCTTCGAGGGCAGGAGACCAGGGTATCAGGGCCTCAGATCCCTATGGGGTTCCAGGATGGATGGCCCATCAATACGGGGCAAATAATCCCCCCATTTACCAGCAGAAACCCAGGGCGGGACCGGGCCAACAGGGCCCAGGTAACGCCGCCTGGGAGGGTTATGTCTCTGTACAGGCTGACGGGCCACCAGATGTGAGAAGGAGGCGCATCGAGGTCCCAGAGCAACCAAGATATCCTACAGAGGCAGAGATGTGGGATAGAATCCGGGCCCTCGAGAGAGAG
>QEPC01011082.1:607216-617261 GCA_003113815.1 Sphenodon punctatus | reverse complement strand
TCGGAGGGGGCAGGCGATCCTGCCCCCTCCGACGCGGATTCCCGAAGTGCCGGCTTTACGCCGCACTTCCTGGTCCCGTGCACGAATGCGCATGCGCAGAAGGGCGCGCATGCTCACTCGCACTCTGCACCGTGTCTGATCAGCAGACACGGCATGCAGAGACCGCGCAGGGGGAAAAGCCGGCATTTAGCGATCCCGCTTGTAAGCGGGATCGTCTATAAACGCCCCTAGTATTCAAAGTGGCCTGAGGGAGGGCAAAAGCCTCCATCTCCCCTGATATATATTATAGTAGTTATTTACTTCTTCACATTTATATCCCACCCTTCCCTTAAGTCTCAGGACAGGGTAGAAGATACTTGATTAACCCTATGTAGATATATATTCTGTACCTACATACAGAACATAAATCTCTCTTTTGCTACCAAAGTGCAGAACAGAGAGAGAAGGTATATATAAGCTAGTATCAGCTTGTTGCTTCTTATGTAAAAGATACTAAAATAACAACAAAAGGCAATGAGCAATTTATTTTTCCCAAAGATGATCTCTCCTCTTTACCATTTCATTCAGCAACACCCCCTTCTCAAGATTCTAGCAAGCGGATTGGCTTGATTTTTCCTTAATTAGTAAAGCAATTTGTTAAATTTTGTTTTCCCCTTCTTATGGGATGTTAATCAAGTTTAGCATGGAACAGATTGATATGCCATACAAATTACTGCCACAATCTCTAAATGCTACATCTTTGAATATCTAGATCAACCTCCACGGCTGAAAGATTTTTGCGCTTTGGGTGCAGTGCTGAGTCTCCTTGATCTAATTTAAACTTTGTAATTCTGCTGCAAAAATATAATTATTTTATGTTCTGAATAAGTGTTTTTTACTGGTAGAGCCTCTGTACCTCAAAAATATTCTATACGATAGGGACCAGGGATGTAGCTAGGTAGGAATGGGTCTGGTGCAGAAGAAGGAATGCCCCCCCACCCCTTACTGGGGCACTCCACTCTAGTTTGCACATGCATCCTACATGCGTGTGGGCCCCCCACTGAAACTGCACCCACTGCACTCATTATAGCTATGTCCCTGATAGGGACACACCAGACAAAGCAGAAGTTATTTCTAAAAAAAAATATCAAAATGCAACATGATTTTTCTGTTAAGCGATCTCATGCACATCGTTGAGCTGTGTTGTGATGATGAGTACTTCCAGCAACTGAGAAGTGTTTACAATCCAAAAGGTTTGAAGACTGAATTATCCTATGAGAAAGAAGTGCTGTTTATATAGGAACTTAATGGGATTCAATGGAACACAACCTGAAGAATAAGAAATCCCCTTCCAAGGTTCCAGGTCTTGATGTGACATTAATCGCAACCCCTTGAGTATATATTTTAATAAAGTAAGTGTAATGGTTTGGACTATAAAGTGAATTCTAATTACATTAGATTGAGGTCTGGAATACCAGCTGGAATTTTTGTTCAGGCAGCACAAAACCTTGCCCTGTCTAGAGAACTGAATAAAGAAGGAAAACAGAAAGCCAGGAGGAACTTAGCGTTTACTGATTAGGATTTTGTTTCTTTTTACCTTGAGCTCATCAGCATCATAGAAGTCTATGCGCACTGCAGGGACCATCCAGGTCTGGAAGAGGGTTGCCAGGATCTGTTTGGCAATAGCATCTGCGATGAGATGGAAGTGAAGAGGGTTCCGCCTGATGGGGGGGAAAAAGGGGAGGGAAAGACATTAGTTGAAATGCTGATAGCTCCACTTATAAGACTGAACCTCGGGGAAACATTCCTGACCGGAAGAACAGTCAGACAATGGAACAGGCTATCCAGAGAAGTTGTGGATCCTCTATTATTGGAGGTTTTAAGAGGAGGCTGGGTGAGCATATGTCTGGGATGATGCAGATATGGTAAATCCTGCACCAAGTATAAGGGCTGGACTTGATGACGTTGTGGTCCCTTCCAGCTCTAGGATTTTATGAAATGGGAATGCTGGGCTCTATGATGTTTGATCCTAAGTTACTGTGGTATGATAACAAAAATATACAGTCATATCTTCAGAATGGGAAAATTGGCTCAGCTCCATTTCAGTGAAGGTATATTGATTTGCAGTAACTAAAAATCTGGCTTATGGAGTCCAATTTGACCTTTGGGAATTTGAACTAAGAGTGACTGCATTGAGATTTCTAGACCCCTGCCCCCCAGATTTTATCTGTGATTAGACTGTGCCATTAGGGAGGCAGAGGGAAGAAAAGCTTTTAAAACCTGCAGTACTTCATGAGGCAAATTTTATATGGGGCAAACACTGGATAGTGGATAGGCAACAGTCCGCTCCTAGGAGAACCTAGGTCAATTTCTGAGTCATTGCAATACCCAAAATGAAAGGCCTAAAGAAACAGTCTCGGGACTGGAAAACTCTTCACACACTCCACTCCCATATGGAAGGAGGCACAAAAACAAAATGTTCATGGGATGTCAGGTGTGGATTCCAACCAATCTTCATTTGAGCCAGGTTAAATCAGATGTCTCAAACCAGGATGAATGAATAGCCAAAGCAAAGGATTTGATAAAACTTAGGGATTCCCCCCTCCCCAATGCCATAGGAGCTTTGATATTACAAATGTCATGGCTAAACCATCTCTCCTTGTTTTCCTCTTTGGGGGAGGGAGAGCAACAAGCCTGATCTTTATTCAACTTCCGTGGTAGGAGTATGGTGACCTGTCAGTGTAATTTAGTAATGATTTGTGGCAAGAGGAGGCAGTGCATATTTATCCATAGGCTAGCACCTTCTTCCTTAGCAGAGAGGGACAAGAGTTTGTGAAAACCATGAAGAAGACAGATGGTCTATTTAGCCTTTAGCATCTCAACCTTCTTTCAGTCTCCTGGGAGGCATAATGGAGTCTCATTTATGCAAAATTTATAAAGGTAAATGGATGTACTTGTCAACTGACATTTTTCATCCACAATGGGCAACATTTAATTTCAGATGCTGGGGAAGATGGAGAGTATCTGATGCAACTACATTCTTCTGTGTGAACAAGAAGGGCAGGAAACCGTACAAGGTTGGGCCAATGTACCTTCTAGAAGGTCAGCCATATGTTGTTTTGGTTTTCCCCAAAAGCCAAGTGTTTTCTTTTCCCATTCCCTGCCCTACAAAAAATCCTTACAAAAGTTTTTTCTTGACAGTGCTTCCTTTCTGGTTTAATGGAACTCATTACATTTTTTCTTGGTGAGCACAATTGTAACAACAGGGTTTTAAAATGTACAAAATTAATGAGTGGCAAATAATGGGAACATTATAGTGATATTAAAGCACGAGCAAAACAACTTTTCAGTATTCGGAAGATTCATTTTCTGCCCAATCCATTGCCTGCTCTGCCCAACAGGTGTATTTCCACTGGCTTCAACAGGAGTTGGCTACGGCCATCCATGTTTGTCGTAGAAGCATAAAAGCCTAGTAAAAAGCTGTGGTCATTGACGCATCCCCAGAATACAAGACATGGGGGAAAGAATACAGGACATGGGGGTGGGAGGGCGGGAAGAAGAGTGCAGCTGGCTCAGGGCTCCCTCCCCCAGCCAGGGCTGAGCAACAAGTGCTGGGCAAGGGGTAGAGAAAGGGATGCAGTGGTACCAGCAAAATCCCAGCCATGGGTGCATATTTTAAAAATCCACCAAGATGGGGTTGGGTGGATCAAAAAAGTGGCCATGTCCTGGTAAATCCGGATCCTATGGTAACCCTACCGCCCCCACCCCCCAGTGCTAGGACTGCTGGTTCACCTCTGAGCTCACATGCTGGTGATGCTATTGTTCCTGTCCAGAAGTCATGAGATCATGACTTGGGGGTGTGTGAAAGTGGCAATGCCAGCAGTGTGTGGAAAATACAGGGCAAAACCGTGTAAATAAAGGACAACAGATCAACCCTTCAAAAATAGGACTGTCCTGTATAAAACAGGACCAATGGCCACCCTATTTTAAGGGAATGCCCAACCAGTATGGACTTAAGTTCACAGTTCCAGCCTGCCTGATCTGAATCCACCAACATCAGGAAATTTAAGTTAAAAGTGCAGTGGCACTCACACGATTGTAATCTGTCTAAATAAATAAATAAATAAATAAATCCCATTCCAATAACAGGAATTCAAGGAATTTTAATCTCTACCTCATCCTGCTGGGAGAGGGGCATGGAAATAAAGAAAGGTTACCGCAAGTTGTCACCTGCCGAGTTTCCCAACAGCAAACCAAAGGGAAAGGTTGCAATTATGTCCAGGTCTGCCTTACTTGTCAAGTGAGAGATGGAATAAAAATTGTGACTCCTCTAGATTGGACAAGGTTCTGGAAGATAGGTCCATTAGCAGCTATTAGCCAGACAGGATCAGGGAACATGATGGGAGCTGGGGGAAAACAACAGGGTATGGATCCCCCATTGTGACCTGTTGGGTGCTTCTCCTAAGCCACCGTGATTGGCCACTGTCGGAGACAGGATACTGGGCTAGATGGACCACTGGTCTGACCCAGTATGGCACTTCTTATGTTCTTATTCCTCATAGATCTATAGATTTAGATGGGAGAGGGGGAAGTCATGGCTGGTCCAAATTCCAAATAGATATATCTGTAGGCCTAGCTTCCTTCATTAGGAAAAGCAAACACCACAACAACGTTTTAGAAAGAAAAATGCCATGAAGTTAGAAATGCTAGATCAGGGGTATGCTAAATGAAAAATGCCATGAAGTTAGAAATGCTAGATCAGGGGTATGCTAGGTAGGGAAGCTCTTACAGGTGGCAATTTAAAATAGGCTAGTTGGTGGCACCGTAAAAAAACCCCAACATGTTGGGAGTGTTGTGTGGACACGGGCTGCGCAGACAGGCCTTCAGTCCCTCCCACCTTCCCAAGAAGAGCAGGCAATTTTCTGTTTCCCAGAAAATTGTAATGTGGCCCCTCCCCCTCGCATGACAGAGGAGTATTCGGTTGTGTGATAAGGGAGCAGCCACCATGTTGTGAGCTATAGGAAATAATGAGGAGAACTCAAGATCAGTGAGTGAGGTGGGCCAGGCACAGTAGAGCAGTGGGGGTCCAAATTTATTTATGTATTTATTTCTTATATTTATATCCTGTCCTTCCCCAAAGGTTCAGGATGGCTTACAAAAAAATATAAGATACAATATAAAAACATTTATAATACAATCCCCCCCAAAACCCAACCCACTCCCACCCCTCCAACAACCTCCCACTAAACCCTCTCTCTGCCCCAACCCACCCTCCCCCTTAAAATCAACCCTCTCCTCCACAACCCCATCCCAAACCACTCTACCTGTCTCCTCTTCCAAATGCCTGGTGGAACAACCAGGTCTTATACTGCCGCCGGCAACTCTCCACTGGGCAGAGGCAACTCTCCACTGGAAGGGCGTTCCACAGCAATGGAGCGGCCACCAAGAATGCCCTCCTCTACAATACGGGATCTCCAGGAGGGTGTCCCCGGCCGACTGCAGAGCCTGGCCCAAGGGATGAGGCAATCCCTCAGATAAGTGAGACCCAGTTCTTTTAGGGCTTTATAGTTTACCACCAGCACCTTGAACCAGGCCCAGAAGACTATTGGCAGTCAATGCAGTGCACCAAGAATTGGAGTAATATGTTCAAATCTACCTGTCCCCCATCAGGAGGCAGACCACCGTATTCTGCACTAGCTGCAGCCTCCAGACTATCACCATGGGTAGCCCCACGTAGTGGGCATTACAGTAGTCTAGTCTCGGGGTGATGAAGGCATGATGGTGGCAAGATCTAAATTGGAAATATAAGGCCGGAGCCTCCTCACCAGATATAATTGGCGAAAGGTGTCCCAGCCACAGTTGCCACCTATCTAAGCACAGCTGCAGTTCCAGGAGCACCCTCAGGCTCCAGACCTGGGTAACTGGAGGGTGGGCAGGAAAACCCCATCTATAATTGGAGTCCCCCTCAACCCCCAGGTCACTGACCCTGCCCACCACCATCACCTCCATCTTGTCAAGGTTCAGTCACCACCACCTCGTAATCAATGGTATCAAATGTGGCTGACAGATCTAATAGAACCAATAAAGTTGAATTTCCCTTATCCAATTCTAGGCGGAGGTCGTCAACTAAGGCAAGCCACAAGCACAGTCTCAGTGCCATATCCTGGATGAAAGGCCAACTGCACTGGGTCCAGAAAACTGATAGCATCCAGGTGCGCCTGAAGCTGCAGAGCTACCACCCGCTCAATAATCTTCCCTAAAAAGGGAAGGTTAGAGACAGGTCAATAGTTGGCGGGAGAATCAATGTCAAGTGATGGTTTCTTGAGTAGAGGCTGAACCAAGGCATTCTTCATAGGAAGGTGTCGATTACCCCAACCAGCAACAGCCCCAAAGTCTTCTGGCTGGACTTCAACAGTCAGGATGGGCATGGATTTAACTCACAAGCTGTGGCTCTAACCGTCCCCAGCACATCACTCGCATCAGTGGGTGTCACCAATTGAAACTGATCCCATAAAACCAGACCAGATGGGGCTTTCATAACCTCTGACTCAGCCACTGTCTCTAAACAGGCAACACTGAAGTCGTGGTGAATGCAAGCAATTTTATCTGAAAAATAATCCACATACATGTCACAGCAGGCACCAGAAGATTCCAGTTTCAGGTGGAGACAGGCTGGACTGACCAAGCCTCTCACCACCCAGAAAAGCTCTGCCGGACATGATGCTACGATGGCTGCAAAGAACCTTTTCTTTGCAGCCTGCACAGCCACAGCATAGGTCTTCAAATGGGCTCTGTGCCACAATCGTTTGTCCTCAGGTCGAGTCCTACGCCACTACCGCTCTAACCACTTACCCTCACGCTCCAGCTGCCCCAGGTCCTCCGTAAACCATGGGGACCTGTGCTGCCACCGCAAAGGGAGCGGATGCCTGGGAGCCACTGTATTGATGGCCTCAGCCAGAAGAGTGTTCCATAAGGCCACAAGGTCATCAACTGTGTGGTTGTCAAGGTCCAAGGGTAAATTTTGTAAGTCGCCCTGAGTTGCTCTGTGAGCAGGAGGGGGTGGGGTAGAAAAATAGTAAAACAAATAAATCCCCCAGGGCATTCTGGAACCCCATTGGTCTCAAGGGGTGGCCCTGCACCCTGCTGGTGGCCCAAGTGCGCCAGGACAAGGGGCAAGGGGCGCCAGGACAAGGGGCGGACCAACCTAATAGGCCCTGCACCCTGCTGGGGGCCCAAGTGCGCCACAACACATGCCTTCAGGAGATAATGGACCATCCATGACAAGGGTGATACATTTATCCCCCCATTATTGGACCCACCCCCACCTCAAGACGAGTGCAAAACACAAAGTCCAAAGTGTGTCCCCTCTCCTATGTCAGGCCAAACACAACCTGGGAGTGAGACAGCCCCATGGTTGCCATGGAGTCCATGAATTCCCGCTCCGCCCCATAAAGGCTGGTCTCAGTGTGGATGTTGAAGTTGCCAAAAAGGTTTGGCGGACTTCAAGGCCTCTTCCGACACCAGCTCAGCAAGAGCAGTCAGGGATGCAGCTGTACAGAAAGGTGCACAGTATAATCACCAGCACCCCAATCTGTCCCCAGCCAAATCAAACACAAGATGGAAGCCTTCAATAACTGGCAAGGGTTACACTGGACTGGCAATGCATCCCTGAAAACAATGGCTACACCCCTCCCACCTACCCCTTCCCAGGCTGGTGCTGCACAGAGTACCCAGGCAGAACAAGGTCAGTCAAAACCTGCCATGACTCATCTTCCAGCCAGGTCTCTGTTACGCACGCGAGATTACTGTCCCAATCCAGGATAGACTCCTGGATGGTAATTGCTTTATTCACCACTGACCTCGCGTTCAACAGCACCAATCCCAGGACAGAGAACCCCAGGACCTCAACCCCCTCCTCATCTGACCGGGGTCTATGACAGAGATCGACACTAAGTGTCTCTCCCTCCTCTCTCGATGACAAAGCCCCCTCCTGGGACTCTGCCCAGCACGAACTCTATTGCTGCAGAATTCCCTGCCGTGGCATCCAACTCCGAGGCTGTCAAGCCACCAATCTCTGCCCTTCTCCCACCCCACAGCAGCTCGTCCAGGGGATTAAGATAGGGATGGGTTTGGAAGTGGACCGCAAACCAGTTTCCCCAATCTTGCGTTAGATGCTTCCGTAGCAGAGATCAGGGAAAACATTCAGTGATGGACAAACGGCCACGGGGAACAAACTACAACCTCAGTGAAATGGGAAACATAAGACTATTATAGGGCCACGGCCCTGGACTTCCTTCAAAGAAAAGAAAAAAAGACAGCTGAAGATTGTGTGTAACCAGTTGGGAATTTGAATGAAGGGCAAATGATGTCAGCATCTGAAACATCAAGGTACTTGACAGCTGTTGATCAGTAAAGCCATATTGATTTATACCCATTGTCCTAGAAAAGGACGACAAAACAATAGGCTGTATTTATTTACTTTTTTTAAAAAAAAGAGGAAAAATTGAATCTCTTGGTTTCAATGAGGACTATTAACTGCCAATTGGAAAAGATCAGTGTGATTTCTCTTCAAGAACTAGAGAAGAATAAAGGTACTTAATTTAGTACACGCAAGTAATACCTGCATTTTCAGATACTACATCGGGTACACAATGGATTACCTGAGTACTGATTGGGTACCTGGATACCTGAAAAAATTGTAATTTTTACTGATTACCGTTAATGATTTTCCAATTACCTATCGAAAATGAGATTGAAAAAGCCAAAAAATCATGATGGATTTATTTTATTTTTTTAAAGGGACTGGAAGTCACTTTTCTGGGACAGAAAATGGATAAATAGCTGTCAGAAGTCAGTAAATTGACAAAAAAGTGTGTAACATTGGGTACCATAAGCTGACATTCTGGGACTTTAGGTACTCAAATTGGGTCACAATTGGGGACTAATCAGCACCCAATGTTGTCAGGGGGATTCAGGTACCAGAAATTTGACGGGTATACCTGTATTGCTGGTATCTGCTTTCAACTCTACACTTGACTCCTAATCTCCTGGATAATTAAGTGTTTTCTTCTTAAAAATAAATAATAAAAAAAAATCAAACCATACAAAACATTCCAAAGAAAGAGTGGAGGAAAAAGAATCCAGACCTTTAAGATAACCTGTGTTACTTTTGCTATATTTATTATATAAGCATGGAGCAGATTAGGAGATATTTCTGTGAAATAAGGTGACTGTAGAAGGGCAGCAGTTATTTGCTTCCTGCCCCCTCTGCTCTACCTGGCATGTTTTTTTAAAAGATGTAGATACAGACTTCAGCATTAATTTTCTGGAATACAAGGAAGAGGGTGTAGCAGGGAGCAGTCCTGTGGGGCTGCTGCCACTTTAAGAAGGGGGCTGTGTGGGCCAGCCAGAGGGCTGAACGCACATAGGGATGTGGCAGAGCCAGCCCCAGAGCTGGGGATCAGCCTGTGGGGAGCACAGTCTGATAAACCCCTGTGACAGAGTGGGCAGGTTACTGGCCCTTGAAGGCTGAAGAGTATTAGCCTGGCCACGGCCACTCGGCTGTGTATAAGAAAAGAGCAAGGCAGAGAGGAAAGAGTCTCTGCCAGGGAAGTGAAGGAGCAACATCTCCCTGAGAAAGCCTTCCTGCTCTATGCTCTCCAGGGTGCTGAAGACGAGAGAACCAGAGGGACCAAGGCAAGTGGAAGAGGCTGTGCCCAGGAGGGAGCCTCTTGCCTGGGGAAGGCTTGGCCAGAGCCTGGGGGGTTTAAGGCGTGGCTGGATGGACTTTGGGGGGTTGAGGCTGTGTTGCTCCTGAGTCTGCAGAGATGGACCTGGGCTTGCAGGGTGGAGACGATTGAGCTGGAAGCCCCAGGTACAGAGGACACGAGATGTGTCTAATAAAGGACTGTGGACTTAATACCCTCTGGACTGTGTGGTGTGTCCTGAGAGGGTACCTCCTTCTTGGAAGAGGGGGATTCAGCCGAGGCTCAAGGCTGAAACCGGCATAGCAGGGGGTGAGCTAATTCCCTTTGAGTGCAACCCCAGCACCCCATGTGACCCTGGG
>QEPC01011082.1:578516-607116 GCA_003113815.1 Sphenodon punctatus | reverse complement strand
GGGGCGTGCGTCGACAATGTTTGTTAAAAAGGAAGAATTCAGCTTCCAGATTAGGAACATTTTAGAGTCTGTAAAACTGGTCTCATGATTCTATATATGATTTGGCTTTCTTGGACAGCATTGTTTTTCATTTTTCCAGATCACTCTTTCTTCCCCAAAGAGAAGGGCCTTGTTTGAGAATTGCACAAAAGCTTCTTGAGGTGGGAAGCATGTGTCTTATTTCTGCCTTGAATGGACAGGAGAGCCTGTTAATTAGTAATTTTATTGGTATTTAAAAATGCAAGACACAATGATGTTTAATACTGAATAGTTTTTCCTGTTATTATTATTTTCAGTTTAGATTTGTTTCACTGTCCTAATTGTTCTACTGTTAGAAGAAGAAAAAAGATACAACCTAGGGATATCAACTGATTAAAACATTTGTGTTGCTTTTACCTGAGTAATCAACCAATTAATTACTAAAATACCAGAGAATCCCAATACAGGTTTATACAACACACATTCATTAGGGCTTTTATAGTGTTTCCGAGTTACTTTTAATTTTAAATACTTTTTACTTTTGAATTTTTTTAAAAAAAACATTCATATTAAAAAATGTTCAAGATTTGGGATTTTTTTGCAGTCTTTTTCAATCTATGTTGAATGCATTAATACATTAATTTAACCAGTTAATCGATAAGATTTTTAATAGCACTAAAATTGTTACACAGGTTATCAATCAGCATTTGTATTGGAAGAGTATGAAGCGCCTTTCCAGGAGCTCCTGTATAAAGTGTTTAATTGTAGACATTGGGTGTTCTCAGATGCAATGATAGCCCACATTTCCACCATGCTTTGACCTGTGTGGAAATCCGGGCTACTGTCGCATCAGAAACCACCGCCAGATGTTAGTCCAGGCCATTCCCTGGGTGGTATTAGCACTTAGCCCAGACTGTGACTCGGGAAAATCCCCAACTCAAAGTCTGGGCTAAGTGCCAACACCACCTGAGGAACAGCTCCCCGACCAGGTTTAAAGCATGCTGTTACATTTGAACGGCCGCTTTACGTATTGTAGTCAGGAGTGGCGTCAGGGCCCTGGTGCGGCAGCCCGTCAGTCAGGGGGGAAGGGGATGACAGATGCTCCGCACAGCATGGGGGCAGGGCCAGGTGGACGCACATCCAGCCCCTGTGACGTTTGTTTGGCAGCTGGGCTGACATATTTGTTTGGCAGCTGGGCTGATAAAGGAGGCGAGACAAATGAGAGGGGAATATAGGGGCAGACAGGGATGATGATGATGATTATTAATTATTATTATTATAAGCATTTATATAGCGCCACCGATGTACCTGGTGCTTTACAAAAAAAAACAAGAGACAGTCCCTGCCTTAGAGCTTACAATCTAAAGACAGGGGGAGGGGAGACAGGAAAGGGGGAACAGAGGGAGAGACAAGGGATGTGACATTTATGAGGATGCGAGAGCTCAGGTACACGTTCTTGGCTTTGCTAGAGTAAACTGTAGAGGTGGGGGATAATCCTGGGTGGGGATGATTAGTAGGAATTAGGCAGGGTGGAGTGGAAGAGGTGGGTTTTGAGGAGGGACTTCGAGGGTGGGGGCAAGGCAGACGAAGGCAGGGAGGGAGTTCCAGGCGTGAGGGGCAGCAAGGGAGAAGGGACGAAGGCGGTTGGGGGAGCAGAGGAGGGCAAGGGAGGGGACAGAAAAGGAGCGGAGTGCTCGAACAGTGGTTCAGAGGAAGATCAGGGCAGAGAGGTAGGTGGGAGCGAGGTTGTGAAGGGCTTTGTAGGTGATGACAAGGAGCTTGTACAGAATATGCTCAGAAAGAGGGAGCCAGTGGAGAGAGGAGAGGAGAGGCTGCATATGGTCAAAGCGACGGGCTAAGTGGATGATCCTGGCAGCAGAGTTTTGAACAGAGATGAGGGAAGAAAGGTGAGAGTGGGGAACGCCAGCAAGGAGGAGGTTACAATAGCTGAGGCGTGAGATGACTAGGGCATGAATGAGAGTTTTGTCACAGGAGACAGATAGAAAAGAGCAGATCTTAGAAATGTTGAGAAGTCACAAGTGCAAATCCGGAAGGTGTTGTTATGAATTGGAACCCTTCTCTATGTTTCCTGACTAGGAGCAGGACTTAAACCCCTAGTAGGCAGTTCCGAATTCCGGGATCTTGGCAGAAGCACTATGAAACCGAGCACAAGCCCTTTAAATAAACATATGTTTATTAATATCAATATAGAAAGAACTTGGACTATAGCACCAATACACTTGCATCTAGCAATAGCCTTCACCTACTCTAACAGCAAGCACACACACATATGTACATACATATAAGTTCTTATGCGTCAGAGGTCTCAGGTCTGGTTTCGAGAGGAGAGGCAGGGCGGGGGTCCAATTGAGGTCTATTTAGGAACCTAGCTGCTGGAGTCTTGGCTTTTCACAGCCTTTGATATAATTGGAAAGGGCCAAGCATCAATCAACCTGCAGTCACCTAAGTAACTGGTCAGAGGGTACCATGCAAGGTATCTTTCCTGTCTAGGGCTGGCCTTTTTATAGTGACTGCCTTATGATTATCCAGAGTGTGGGGTTGTCACTGCTAAGCCTGGAAAGTTCTCCCATTGGCTATTCGGTTTTGGGGTACTTTCTGCTTAGTCATTGTTATTTTCTGGGCTGTCCTGACCAGTTGGATCCTGCCTACCCCTCCCTCCAGATGGGAGGCCTGATCCTTGGCCATGAGTTGCCCATGCCCCTCTCTCTAGGGCATCTCACTGTCTGACCAGGCCATCTTTTCTCCTTACTTGCTCAGTTCTTATCTGTTACTGTAACCTTCTCTTGTTTATGTACAGCCATGTTCTGGGCACGGACAGTTATTTCTAGTTCTGTTCTTACTAGATGACAAGAATATATCCCTGTCAGCATATTTCTCTCATCTCCTTCTCCTCTTTGCCAGCCTGTTTTTCATGTTTCAATATTCCTAAACTAAGGTTACTATAAAGCATATAGCAAGCATATAGGAAACTCATAGCATCCTCTCAATAGTTACAGATGTATACAATATTCTCTTGGTTCTATAATGCTTCAATCAGCTAATTAATTCACTACAGTGTAAAGAAGCAGTGTAAAAACAAAGCCCAACAATGTACTGCTTCAAAAATGACAAAAGTTCCTATTCATAATAAATCTCTACTTTTAGCTTTTTTATGTAATAAATCTCTATTTATATTGTAAATACAGGAGGTGGAAACACAAATACAAGGAAATAGGAAGCAAAAAGAGTCAATGGAAAATAGGATACCCAATGTATCCTATGTATTATAGCTTGTTTTATTATCTCCCTAGATTGTGTAAAGGTGGTGGTCATTGTTCTAATGTGTATGGAAGCCTATTTACGAAGACCCCTGAAGAAGCTATATTGGTAGCAAAATGTTGGACTTTCCAGTGGAATTTTCCATGGACTCTTTTTGCTTTCTATTTCCTTGTATTTGTTTTTCCACCTCCTGTATTATTTACAGTATAAATAGTGATTTATTACATAAAAAAGCTAAAAGTAGAGATTTATTATGAACAGGAACTTTTGTCATTTTTGAAGCAGTACATTGCTGAGAAGTCACAAATGAACATGGTTAGCTTAGTCACAGAGAAGGAACTTCCTTCTTTTTGGAGTCTATTCACACATGCCCTCCTGGAGCCCATATGTACAAAATGGACAGAGCTAGCCTATACTCAAAGAATGTTGGTTGCAAGTAAGTATCCGTTCTGAACTGATGGCAGCTTGGTGATGTAGTACTATTATATCTTTAATTGACCCTTTGGTAATTGGGAAAATCCTACCGATAACACACAAAAGAAGTTGCCTCAACTTTAGGTAGATTCTACTTTTGATGAAGAGTTTGATCTTCTTTTGTTGCCTTTCTGAGCCATTAATTCATACAATTCAAAGTGAGGTGGGAAAGAATTAAAACAGCAAACTAAAAGGTTTCCATCACTTTAAAACCATGGGGAAGTTAAATATAATGACACTAAATATTAACAGATGAAATAAATCAATTAAAAGGAAATAAAACCTAATTCTTTTTAAATAAGTTCAGTTGTTTGGTGGCATTTCATGTTCATCTAAATGACCCAGAGCATATGAAATGTAAATGGGAACATGTGGGCGATATTTTCTTTAGTGCAGCGCCTGCTGGGAAAAAGGGGGAGCAGCTTTACGCCTACGCAGAAATCTCTTTCAAGGCTTTTAATCATGGTTCAGCATCAGCAGAAGGAGGGTATGTTTCAGAGCATAGCAAAAGAGATACTTGGTAATTAACAATTATGAGTTCATGTCATAACAAACTGCTGAAGGATACAACTAAACCTATATCAGAAAATGTGTGTCTTATGCGGGAAGGCTATTTTGATTGTGTAGCCAATTAGATACTAGAAAAATCACGAACACATGTATAGCAATGTCAAAGGCAAAAATTCATCCTGCAAGACAGAGGTCATAGTACTGGGCTTCCACGAGGACAGAGCATTTGAATGGCTACAGTAACTACATTTGTTTCAAGATCTTAAAAGCTATGGGTTTCTCAGGATTGTTTGTGCAATGAGTTCAGAGGCTCTATAATAAACCAAAAGCCACTGGAAGAGTTCATATTTTGAACTTCAGAATCCTCCTCGTAAGGCCAGGATGTTTCCCCTCCCTCCCCCACCATTAATTGCCAGTCCTGCTGAACCATTAGTAGAAAGGATCACAGGTGTCAAAGATATTGCAAAGTATTTATTACTACTACTACAACTACAGATTTATACCTCACCCAATATAGATTTATACCCAACATTGGCTCAGGGCGGCTTACAACAGAATACATTATAAAAAAAAATTAATAAAATCCCAGTCCATTCACCCCATCCTCACCCATGCACTCACATCAACCCAACCGAACATACCCTCCATCAACTAACAATGCAGCAATCCAAAGCAGCGTCCCTGCAAACCCAACCCACTCACCCGTAACCATACCCACCATCCACCCAAGTGTTGCAGCAATTCAAAACACCCTCCCCACCCCCAGCACCCTCTCTTGTTTTGGAGCCAGTGAAAACCATTCCAACAATTGTGTCTATTTTTTTTCAAGTATCGAGATATTTTGGGCTACAAGGCACAAAGATCTAAAACTGAAGGAATGCTAATTAAAAAAAAAATTCTCCTTCACTGTTTTAGTTGAATTAGATATTCAGATTGAGGAGGCCCTTTTGCTATCCTCTAGGAATGGGACTCTCGGTACTGCCAAGAACTGAGAATAGCCAATAATAGGACTATCGGATTAATATGATATCTCGGTTCTTTCTCGGTTCTCAGTGGTATTGGATCTTTTACATTGGTTTTTTTATCAGAATTCTAACATTGCAGTTTTCCCCATTGAAGTCAATGGGGGAAACCGCAATGTTAAAAATCTGATACCGAGAGAGGGTGGAAGATGTTCCTACCTCACAGCAGTTAGGATGTCTCAATGTCTGTGACATAGCAACAGCTCAACCAATCACTGTAGTGAGATCACAGGCAGGCGGTTTAACACAAAATTAAGGAAAGCACAACAAAGCAACTACTTATATATCTCGAACAAAAAGATAGAATCTCTTTTTGTAGTTCTTCTATGAGGCAGCTGGGAAGAAATCTCCTCCAACTGCCCACATTACAGCTCATCATTCACATCGAAAGAATTTCAGTGGAAAACCATGCAAGATTTTCATAGCCCTGCAAATTCAGTATTGATTAAAAGCTGCCCGCTCTCTGAACTTTTGGAACTAACAAGAGGGAAGAATCCACTCTTGTATCGGTCTTGTTTTGTGCCATGTATAAAGGAGCTGAAAATTGACCCTTGTGTAGAGAGATGTTCAGAAAACTATAACATTGGGTGTTTTCAGACGTTACGGTGCCCGTTGGCCCCGTACCGAAAACACCCTATCCATTCCCCGCCGGGATGACCTCATCATGCCGTATCAGACGTGCCGGGGGGATCCCGGCGGGGAATCTGGGAGGGGGCGGGGCCGCGCGGTGCAACATGCGGCCGCACGGCCCCACCCCCTCCACGCGCCCCGCCACCCGCCCTCTGGGGAGACGGGCGGGCGGTGGGGCCAATGAAGCCGCTGCGTCGGGCCGGATTCGCCACGGCCCGGGATCCCACCGGTGATCCTGGGCCGTGGCGCCCGACCAGACGAGACGCCGGGGTTCACCCCAGCGTGGAATTGCATTCAACACGCGACGGCCTCCGGCCCCGCCACTTCGGCCGCTCGCATGGTGAATATAATTCCACCCCGCGGTAACATCTGGGGGGAAACATCCGTTTTCCCCAACAGATGTTATGAGATCACAGCCACCACGCGGAATTGAGCGTGGTTGACTGTGATCTCGTAACGTCTGAAAACACCCATTTGCTCCTGTAGTTCTGTATCTTCAAGATCACTGGACATGTAAAACAAATGGATCTATTAAGGAAGTATTTGTTAGGGATGGGACACCAGGGAGAATACTGGATTTACCGGTATCTGATCTCCCCGGTATCGGATTTACCGGATTTTTAACATTGGCCACTTTACCTTTTTTTTTTTTTTTTTAAACATTGCAGCCATTGACTTCAATGGCCACAATGTAAAAAAAAAGGTAAAGTGGCCAATGTTAAAAAACCAGTATGCCAATATCGGTAAATGTCGGATTAATCCAATACACCTGATTATCGGGTGTTTCGGATTTATCCAATACCGATATTCCCACCCCTAGTATTTGTTGTAGCAGGACAATCTATTTACACAATGAAACTACTACAGAAAACAAGTTCTATCAAATAAAAATAGATTGACAAATTTGAGAAATAAAAGAATGACAGATGGCTTGAACTTTCAAGATTAATTCCCTTTAGAACACAGTGCTCTCTGGGAGACAGAGTCATTAGTCCTTATAATTACCATCCAGTATTGGCATATGACTTTTATTTAGACGCCACTCACATTATTTATATTAGAATTGTTCATTGCTCTTCATAGAATTGTCAGAGATGTCCTACCTCTATTTTGATTTGTTTAAAAATCAGCAATCCCCATTTTCGCAAACAGTTTATTACTTCTAAGCAGTACCAAGTCTATAGTTAAGGTTGCAAACTGTCCCAGTCCCGGATACACTAATGTAGATGCTTAATATTCAACACGAGTAATCTCGGCATCCGTGCAAATACCCATGCTTTTAAGGTACATATCGTACATAACTTCTGTAGGATCAGAGCCTACATTCCCCAATGTATTCATGCATTTAACATGGCCTTCTATTATATATGTGCACATAATTTGTTCTGGGAAATTCTCCTTGCTAGCAAAAGTTTTAATAAGGAACTAGTTTTGGAACAAGAAACTTTATGGGAATAAGTTTTGCAACATAAAGCTATAAAAAGTATGGATTTGTTTGAGTATGAGAGGCAGGCTACAAGTTTACAGTATTAAGCACTGTTGTGGGCACTGAAAAGGCTTGCAGGAATAGCTAACAAAATGAAATAGTGCATCAGCTTTGTAGTTTGGGAAGACTAGGTTTAAATTTGCCTTTGATCACAAGTGAAATGAGATTAGTTACATAACAGGGCAGTTTTTCCCCCATTAAAGGATGTGAGCGTTGGATGGGCGCAGAGATCAGCCACCCAAAAAATGGCCAGCGTAGGGAAGCTTATGAAAAATACATGTTTAATTTATTTATTTAAAATTTATATCCCTCCCTCCTGCCCACAGGGCAGCCCGGGGAGGCGAACAGTATAAAAAACAATAGAACGGTTAAATATACAATACAAGTTCCAGAAAAGCCCTGCAACATGTATTATTCATAAGTGTCCCCTGTAAAAGGGGAGATATGGTAGCCCTATCAGGACTTTGTGTGTAGTTCCTAGGAAGCTGAAATAAATCCACCTGGGGAAATGGAGTGGCATGTGGGTGTCTGTCATTTGACAAGCAAACCTGTAGCTCCATCAGAAAGACTTGTAGGAAAAGGGTTCTCCTGTAACAGTGGGGCTATGGGAAATTCTGCAGTGATTGATGAGCTACAATCCCATTTCCAGAATGAGGGCTGCAGAGAACCCTGAGTGCATTCAGATATATCATAATAAATAATAATAATAATTAATAATAAATAAACCTTGTGAAAAGCAGTGGGTGGTGGTGGTGTTTACAATGTAGTTGTTGTGATGTCTGAGCTTTGTACCATCTTCTACATCAGTGGTTCAAAGATGGAAGAGCCCCCCAGACCCAATATAGGCAACTCTTCCACCACTTTCACTAATTTACCGCATGGTACAGCAATTCAGACATCACAACCACCATACCGTGAATCCCACTAAACATTATCTTTCATGGGTTTTCTGTACGTCTAAAAGCAGGGCAGACTACTGGCTGCAGTTACAGGTGGGCTAGGGGGAACTTTGATGAATCGAGGACAGATGAACTGTAATGCCTTGAAAGATAGCTGCAGAGAACACTGCTGACCCAGTGAGGACCTATACGTTAACTTTGTTTTATGCCTTAATAAAACTAGTGCTCCAGAGCAGAGGCAGAACCCTACTGGAATTGCCTGGACGTACGAGAGTACATCTGAAGGGGAAATGGAGATTGGCTCGATTTTTAGTACCCCAACATGCAGTAGCTTAAGTTGTTGAATTGCACCCTCATCCAGTCCTCTCAACTCAGTCCCTTTTTGAAAAGTATCCACATCAGAAAGTCTCACCCTTGCTTGGCATTAATAAGAAATTCAGATGCTCAGGACTGATAACTGACTATTCAAGCTCCCTCCTCCACAGCACTGTCAATGAATATTTATCCTGGCCTGCAAGCCCTGTCTATTTCAGCTCCCCTGTGCATCGCCTGAGAAAGGATTGTCAATTGGTGTTAAAAGCGGTCGTGATTTCTGTGGCATGAACATAAGGCTTTCAGCGACTGAATTTTTTTTCCCCTCCCTTTTTTCCTTTGCAACTTAAAGTGCAGTTTTGAACCCGGGTCTTCCTCCCGTGTGTGTGTGTGTGTGTGTGTGTTGGTGTGTGTGTTATTTAGTTGGACCTCATTCGTCTAAAGATTTTTAAATTTTACATTTTATATTCTTGTATTTTAAATTTTTGTATTTATATTTTACTTGTTTACTGTTCACTGCCCCAAGCTGTCATTGGGCAGGAGGAGGCAGGCTATAAATCTTGAAATAAATAAATAAACCCCAGAGGACTATGCAGTTTTTCCATCTCCTTCTATTCTTCAGAGTTTGGAACAAAATGGTTTTAAAACTGCTTGGACAAGTAGCTTTGCTTCTGCCCCATGACCAGTATGGAATAAGTGGAACTACAAACTTGCTGTCTTATGGCTGGTAGAGGAAGACCTGCAGAGAGCGAAAGTGCTCCATATGCAGGATTTTCTGCAAGCTCATGCAGGGAGAAGGGGAAAGCATATTCCATCTTTTGAGGCTCCTGGAGTCTTCATTCTTAATGATCCTGCACTCCTGCTGTCTTTTGCCTTTCCTTACTGCACTCCTGCTCAAAAGCAGGGGTATAATAAATATGTTAATGCACTGGAGGCACGATGATTAGACCACCTTCTCAGAAAATTACAAGGCTGTATAAGGCAGTCAATGGACTTTTTTGGATTAAAATACACAGACACTCCAGCTAAAGCATCATTAATTACTAAATTACAATGAAACTCTAATAAAAGCATGCGTGATAGCCACATGAAGGGCTAGGTAAATTCATTGCAATCAGCGCTATTACAACAAACAGCAAATGAAATACGGCAGAAGGAGCGGGATAATGCGAGTCCGTGTTGAGGAGAGACCAAGCACTCAAAAAGAAGGATGTGTTTGTTGGGGGAAGGGGAGGTTCTAGGTCAGGGCTGAACAGTGCATTGGCAGAGCTGCTTGAGAGAAGGGTTGCAGTGTCTGCCCACATTAGAATTGGTCCATTTTCTTGCAACCTGCACTTTCAGTTACACAGCACAATCTTTCCATTTTTCTTTGTTGCTGGCAGTGTTAAATTCTCTGCCTACTATATCATATCTGGCTGCAAATTCATGATCAGAATAATAAAAAAAATCTTTGGCAATATTTATTTATTTAATTTATATCCCACTCCCTCCAGCCTTATGGCAGTTTGGGGCAGCTCACAACACATTTAAAAATAAGTTAAAATAATATACAAAAAGGTTCCTAAATCATTAAAAACAAACAGTAAAAGAGGTAAAAGACCACTGGCAAACACCCACCCTTACTCTCCCCCACCCCCAAAGGCCCGGAGAAACAGCCAGGTCTTACAGGCCCAACAAAAGGCCAACAAGCTGGGAGCTAAGCGAGCGTCCTCTGGGAGTTCCATAGCCATGGTGCGACCACGGAGAACGCCCTCTCCATTATGACACACACACACCCCACCCCCGGTTTACCCAGGGGACCTCCAAGAAGGCGCCCACAGCAAATTGCAGATGTCGCTCCAGGGCCCGGGGAGACAGTCTCTCAGGTAGGAGGAGCCCAGAGTGTGTAGGGCTTTAAAGGTCAAAAACAGCACCTTGAATCTGACCTGGAATGCTATAGGCATCCAGTGCAGAGCCTGGAACACTGGTGAAATGTGCTCCCTATGGCCCATCCCCGTCAGGAGGTGGGCTGCTGCATTCTGCACCAGCTGCAGCTTCTGAGTTGTCACCAAGGGCAGCCCCACTTACAGCGTGTTGCAGTAATCTAGCCTTGAGGTGATGAATGCATGGATGAGGGTGGCCAGGTCGGAGTTAGAGACATACGGCTGGATCCTACGCACAAGATGTAATTGGTGAAAGGCTCCCATTGCCGCCGCCTCCACCTGACAATCCAGGCAGATGCCAGGGTCCAACAAGACCCCCAAATTCTGCACCTGCAGGGCCAATGGGGGGTAGATCCCCTCCAGAAGGGGGCCATCGCTTCAGCTGCCCTACCCACCAACATCACCTTCGTCTTATCGGGGTTCAGCTTCAGTCTGCTCAGCCTCATCCAGTCACTCACTGCTAACAGGCACTGGGAAAGCACCGAGACTGCAAGACCTGGGTTTGTTGAAAAAGAGAGGTAAATATGCTTGGAAGCACACACATTTTTCTCTTTTAAAATACGTGTTTGAGTGTGAATGTGGCGATCATGAAAGTCAGGCACTAACATCATCAATTTAGAATCGGATATCATGCAGGGCAAGCTCCCCTTCCACCTCACATGCATTTGCATGGCAGTTTTGTAATAAGAACACACAGAAGTTAGGATGGGACCTCTCCAGCCAATTTTATTTTGTGACCCAAATTGGACTTTAGAGAAAGAAGTGAAACAACAACATACTCAACCCATGAACTGACCACTAGCAACAGTCCCATCCGACTACCTCACTAAGCGAATAGACTTGTTTTCATGAAATGGCTTCTGCTAATCATAAGGTCCTTTCTTTCCCATCAACCCAGTTTCTTCCCGTTCCCAGACAGTGTTTGTTATTTGCACACCCAGTATTATGCAGGTGCACTTAACCTCTGTTTAAGTTAAATCAATGTTAATCTGAACACTTCTGCTAAATTCCTGCTCTGTTGTCCTCTTCCTCCCAAGTCCCTACCCTCTCAGGGAGAACAATCACATCAACTGATATGTGAAGGTAGTTTTGTAATGGCAATTGTTTCTCTGGCCTCTAGTTGTATAAAAAGCCAAACTCACTGTATTTTTATTGGGAGGCAAATTTTGCCAAGTCCCTATATCCATTTTACTACAGAAAGAAAATACTGGCTCACAGTATGGGAGGAGCAGGCGGGTGTCACCCATACAGAGTGGTTTTGAGTTTGATTGGAAAAGTGGCCAATTTTAGTTCTAGCCTCTTTTCCAGCGAACATACTGGGCAAGATTTTAACCTCATGAGTTTTGGATACAGTTGACCCAACTAAAATCAGGCAAAAGGCATTACCTCACATCTACACTAGCATATGTTTGGCTTTAGGTCAGGCTCAGCTGGCAAATGTTAACTAAACCCAAATGAAACTTGGGTCACTTTTCCTAGTCAAGAGTAGACAAACACTTTGTGACAGGGTGAATCGGCAGCCATATGACAATTACCGTTTTCAGTAGGATAGACTCCTCTAAGCAGAAGACTCAGAAATCTTAAAGGGTAATAAGGATAAACATATTTGACAGTGGACTCCTATCAAGAAGCATTTGTAACTTTAGAATCCTTCTGTTTGCCAGACTAGGCAAATGGCGCTGTTTTCTTCAAATGTAATAAGGATAAGGCTTTCAGGCCCCTACATCTCACACTGGCTATGGTCTACCAAGCAGCTGGAAACAGACAGGACATGAAAGTTGTTGCCCACTGCCAGGCTTTTGAGGTGATAGGCTCAGGCTTGAGGCCTAGATAGTTAATTCACATATTTACACACATTAATCAGATATCATGTATTCATTTATGTAGTGCATAGTGGTTTGATAAGACATAGTATGCTTTATATAAAAGTTTTAGTTCAATTAAAAAGGATTTTAAAGTGTGTTAAGAGTTTACGTGCTGGTGACAGAGCAGGATTGCTTAAGGTAGATGTTTGAAGGATTTTAGGGAACATGGCCTAACTTGCATCTACTTTAGTAGTCAACAGGATGGATGAAAAAGAGATAATGGACAATGATATCAAAAAATGGTGTTTTCGTTAAGAACCAGTAAACCGCAATTTAGTAACGTTCGAGTAATTTTCCAATGACATATGTATAAAACGTCAATGGAGTTTGGCTTTTTATTGTTTGAGATTAATGTTTTTTCACTAGGACAGGTAACATCCTGGGTGGATATGGGAGGAGAATTGAAGGTTTTAAAAGTAATAGGCTGAATGGCAGAGACCACTCTTCCCTTCTTTCCCTCTCTACATTGCTTAATAAACTCAATGAGAATTAGGTCTAGGGCTTATGCGGCAGCAGCTTTTACCGCGCCGCGATTCCATTCCGCCATTTCGGAATTGCCCGCGCCACACCGTGACTTTTCTGCGGATATTCCGCTAATTCCGCCGGAATTCTGCAAATCGCGGAATTGCGGAAAAAATGCGGAAATTGCGGAAAACCGCTATTCCGCTATTTTGTGGCGCTGGCGGAATTGCGGAAATAGCGAAAATGTCATGTTTCCACGATTCCACTAAGTAGCGGAATTAAATAAGCGGAACCGCGGAACCACGGAATTAAACCGTGGAATGAAAGCCTCTGCCATGCCGTTCCACTAATTGCGGAAACACTGTTTCCGCCGGAAATAGCTACCGCTGCGATATTCTGCTACAGCCCTAATTAGGTCAGGGCCTGGAGCCTTATAGTTTTTGAAGGAATCTATGAGCACCTCCACCTCCTGGTTAGATACAGGGGGCCAATCTGGCAAGGAGCCAGGACCTACAACTCGAGTTGGGATATTATGATCCACTGAGGTGCCTGCATACAAGCGCTAAAAATGGACAATCCAACACTGATGAAGCACCGCAGTGGGTCCACTGCTCAGCTTATTTCCCGAGGCTCTATTTACCAATAACCAAAACTTCTTGCTGTCCTTGCTTTCTGCTGCAGACAGCAAGGAGGACCAATAACGTGCCCAATAGGCATGTTTCTTAAAAGGTAACCAATTTCTTATAGTCTGACTTTGCCTCATGAAATTGCAAAAGAGTGACAGAACAGTCACCACTCCGATATTGCTGATACAGGTGTGCTACATTCCTCTTTGCTTTCTGGCAATTGCGATCAAACCAGACTTGGCAATTCTGGCCATTAGACCCACAGAGGGTATGAATGCACGAAATGGGTTAAGACTACAGGTCTAAAAAATGGGTTAGACTACAGTCAAAAAATGGGTTAGACTACAGTCAAAAAATGGGTTAGACTACAGATCAAATGTCAAAAAGCAAGCACAACATCTAGACCCTTCTCCCCATCTACAATAGCTCCCTGGGAACAGAGACCTGGGGATTAATCAAAAATAGTTTAGCATTTGTTGCCAAGGTCTTGCTTCACTTGATGGAACAGTGTCTATCTGTGGAAATAGGGAGGTGCCCCACAAGATCACAAACAGCAGGGGCAGAGTAAGACAGATCCAGCGAGAATATCAAGGGGAGATGGTCACTAAGCTGGATCTGTGCTACTGCAAAATCCCTAAATAAACTAACTGCGTTAGTCGAAGCTACTACATAATTGACCACGCTAGAGCTGGCGGGACCCAAAAAGGTAAATTCACCTCCTGGGTTGTTGAAACCGGAATTATTCAATATATAAAGGGAATGTTCCGTCAGCAACTTTGCAAATAAAATACCTGAGCTGTTAATTTTAGGGTCCTTTGATTGTCTACAGTTCAGGGGGCCGATGCCAACAGGAGCTTCATACGCACTGTGAGAAACCAATGCCTCGTTATTTTGTCCCATCCAGGAATTAAAGTCCCCAGTCATGATAATCCTTCCATTGGGATAGCGCAATGCAATATCCTCTAGTGCCTCCCCCACAATAGCCCACACTTTCGGGGAATATGAGAGAGCATTTGTAGGGGGAATATATACTGTGACCAAAATTATCAGAAACTGGCCGAGTCGAAGGACCACCCCTAACAAACAAGGGGGGAACCGGATCACCTAATGGACACGTCTCCATACTAGAGGCAATAAGGCAACCCAGCCCCCTGCTCAGGTGGCCCCTAGAGCTATGCGAGGCAGCAAGAACATAAAAAGAATCAAAATGTAGAAACACCAATGGAACCTTGGACCAGGTTTCCTGGAGTAATATCACATGGAACTGATTCAAAAGGTTACTAAAATCAGGGTTATGAAGAAACCAGCCTGCAGAATTCAAGGAGCATACTAAAAAGGAACTAGAGTCACGACACTGAGATGTTCAACAACCAACCAAAGGGTCCTCAATGGAACTGATCCCTGTAGTTTGTGAGATCCTAAGATCCCCTACGGGGCCAGCAACCGCCTGCAGGACCATAGTCGCTTGACTGTGAGCAAAAGAACTGGACAGGGGTGCCTCTGAGGGAATTAACTGGGAGTTTCCAATTGAGGGGGACAACTCTGGGGGAAAAGTGAAATTCATCATATCTGCTGGAGGGGAAAGGACCTGTTTTCCCACCTGGTGGAGTAATGGCTTTCTAACAGCGACTGATTGAGTAGAAACAGTCTCTGACTTAGAGTCTGACATGGCTATTTTCAATAATCTAGAATGGATCACATTCCAGTCCTGATGGCAGGGACAGCCCTACTAGAAGCAGCTCGAGAAGGAGCAGAGGGCGGAGCAGGGGGCCCATGATTAACAAGCACTGGGGCCACACCAGTACTAAAAGTGGCCAAAGTCAAAGGATGACCAGGCGCTACCAGAACTCGGGACCCAGAATCAGCCTGGTTTGTTGTCACACCTCTGCTAGGAGAAACCAAAACAAGAGGGCGACACTGCATGTCAAACACTTTCCCCAATTGGATCCCCCAGGATTTGAAGAGATCAAATCTATTCAAAAGACTAGTGGCCAGGCCACTGCAATAGACCTAAAGTGGATAACCAAGCGTTGAATATGTCTGGGGGCATAGAGGACCTAAAAAAATCTTATTTGTCATGCGGGAAATGGATATGATAAAATAAACGAAAGATGACGTTGAACAGCCATTTTCGAATCCCATGATGGAAACAGCCCATTGGGGAGAGGATGAATCTTAAAGGACACTGCTCTCTTATCAATAATCGTATACCTCGGGGGGGGACCACTGGGCAAGACTACACTCCCAATAGGCCTAGACTGCCTATTGGGGGGGGGGGGAAATCACCCACCCTGAGAATCCAGCAACAGTTTTTGAACGTCCTAACCCAGTTTGCCCGCTCTAAGTTTGACTAGGGACTCAATCACCACCTGGAACTGAGATTTCTGAGTTTCCAAGAGGCTAGTAATGCCCTCCAACTGGGCAAACAATTTTTAAACCATCCTAACAATGAGAAAACACTGATTACCCAATAGTTCATAAGGTGAGGGACAGGGTTTCTCCACGAGTGCCGGGCTAATAGTGTCAAAGGAGAATACCCTGCTCACCAAAAGCGGGCTAACTGAACTGGAGGGGGAAGGAGGAGGTACTACCCCTGACCTAGTAGATCTCCCCACTCTGTGATACAACACCTCTGAGACAGGGGAGACCTGTTGCCTTGGAGTCGAAGTTGAGGACCCCTCCCCTATCCCCCTACAGCCCCCACAGCTGCAGGTAAAAAAAAAATCCACTTTCTATTGTTTGGGGATGGATTGATCTCCCCAGGTACCAGCCCCCTGATACTGCCTCTTCTGGGACATAATAGCAAAGTCCAACACACCAGCCCCAATAAATACAAAAAGTCCAGAGAAGTCCTACCCCTACCCAGGGCCAGCTCAAGTAAGTAGCCTCAAGAAGTGGACACAATAAGCCAGAGCCAAAGGACATTCCCCGCTGCTCTGTGTCCGACCGACGCCTAAGGGCATGCCCTTGTGTGCGCAGTCCTTAGGTGTGCTGCATGCAGCTGCCGTGTCCTGGGGCGCTCCAGGTGACTCCTGGACATCCAAGGCGCCAGGGGCGCCACGAACCACTCTGTGCACACGCCACCTGAGAGCGCTTAGAACCCCGGGTCCCCGTTCACTTCAGCCACCTGCGGGGGATACTGTGGGAAAAAGCTGGCTTGGCCGCTACAGGAGTCCCTCTCGGCGCTGCTGTGTCCTGGGGTGCTCTTAACAGGTGAGTCCCGGAAGTCCAAGGCGCCCGGGGCTCCGCGCACCGCCCTGTGCATACGCCACCTGAGAGTGCTTAGATGATCAGAGCCCCCGGTCCTCGTTCACTTCAGCCACCTGCGGGGGATACTGTAGGAAACTGGGTTGGCCGCTACAGGAGCTGGTCTTGCTGAATGGGAAGTAAATATATCTTAGCTTATTAAGAAATGCAGAGAAGGCCAAGCATAGTTTATAGAGCAGTACCAGATAATATACATGATGATTTCCAACAGTTGTATGAAAGATCATTACTAGTGAGATTGTATGTCCTCTTGGTGTGTGTCTCTGTAATCACTATTTTCGTATATGCAACTGTTGAATATTCTTGGGGACTATATTTGATGCTCGCCTTGAATAAAACATCTGAATATTCAATTAAATCTGACTCATTCAATGTCTCTGAATTAAATTAGTAGTTGTCCAACAGGGGATCCATTAATAATTCAGTAATAAAATTCCAAACATTCTAAACATAATTTGAGCCTCCAAAATAATTAATCAATAGTCCTGTTGGTAACAAAGTCCTCATGAAATGGGGAGGAAGATTTATTTATTATTTTAAAAGTTTTGCTACCCTGCCCCTCCTGCCACAGGCAGCGTGGGGCAGCTCACACTCAATACTAAAATAAAACAACAATAAAGCTAAAAACAACTCATAAAAGGATAAAAAAATATCCCACTCCCCACACCCAATCACCCATCTCCCCCGCCAAATGCCTGATGGAACAGCCAGGTCTTACAGCTTCACCGAAAGGAGGAGAGATCCGGGGCAACCGGACATCCACCGAAAGAGAGTTCCACAGCTAAGGTGCAGCCACTGAGAATGCCCTCCCCTGTGTAGCCCCCCGATGAGATGTGCAAAGCAACTGACCATGGGAGGGATAAAAATAATCACTTTCCTGTACACATTTAAAATTATTAAACAAATATTTAAATCAAACTATGGTAGATGGAATAAAATCCCACTTTACAAAAAAATTTTGGAAGTAAAAATAAAAACAAACAGTTATTTTAAATAAGATTTCAGTGATAAAAGTGTCTTTGTCCTGCTTTTCTCTTTGTACTTGATCATTTTCTGTACTTGTCCTTGGAGGAAGAGCAGCATGAACAGCATGGTGCTACAAGCACATCCCTCAAGGGCTATTTGTACTCAAAGAGCTTGTATGTCTTTTGTGTTGAGTATTCTCCTCATTGCTCTCCTCCCCCCACAAAAATAAAGCCCTAAATATATTTCCTGAATCTTTAGCTAAACGCAGATGTGTACTGATTTGACAGAGTCAGTACAACCAAATCCCTGTGTCAGACTTCTTATTTCAGTTCAACACTGGCTTTTTTAGTGTTAATTTGGGATGTGATCCACACTCTATCTAAGTCATTTACATCTCTGGAGTTTTGCTACTGGCATCATTGGAGTCAGGATTGCACCCCTAAGCCGGTTACCAATGAAGAGAAACTGAAATCAGTCTGGCTTAAGCAGAAATATGCATAGGATGCACCACTTTAACTTAAGTAGATGGGTTTTTAAACCAAATTAGGAATGCAAACTTGTTTTGACAATACATCATGTGTTTAAACTGGCCTTAAATCAGTGCAGCAATTGCTAGTTAAATTTATCAATACAAGCAAAACCATTATTAAGAGTGTGACCATACAGACTTTGGTACCAGTTTAACTAACTTGATTTAAAATCACACCACTTAAACCAGGGCAATTCTGCATGTATGTGTTTCCCAAGATTTGTCTTTCATGAACATCATTTTATTCCTGCTCAGCACTCCAAATATTCTCTCATTGGGTAGAGACGGACTGCAGCTCTGGTTGTGGCAGCACAAGCCTGCTTCACCCCCAGGCTGGCGGGTCCATCTGAAGGTGGCCTGCCAGATGTGAAAGTGGAGCAGGCCAAGCCTGCTCTGGGGCAGCCCTGGTTGTGCTGCTTTGGAACATCCTGGAGTGCTGCCTGTGGAGCAGACCAGCCAAACCCAGGGCACTGGGCCAAAGTGGAGCTGCTGTCCGACTGCTTTGTGGACCCATGCTGTAGCTCCATGCGGTAGCTCAGCCGGCCATTGCTGAGGAAGACCGTTGCGGGTGCCAGCCTAAAGCGTCAGGCGACAACTCTATGGGTGTGTGTGTGTGTGGAGGGAGGTTGCTATGTGGGCAGACCATGGCCACAGGAACCCGTTGGGTCCATCTAAAGTAGACCCAGGTGGGGGTGAGAGAGGGCGGATGTGGGGGCGTATCTCCCAAGCAGATCTAGGGGCCAGCTGCCCCGTGTCTGTCTAAAATCCATTCTTCCTTCCCCCCCATCCTTCCTCTCCCTCATCGACAGGGCCACCATCCTGCCCGTAGCTTAGGCTTCATCTTTGACTCACCCCTTTCTTTTAAACCCTACATCGATTCTGTTGCCAAATCCTGTCGCTTCTCCCTCCACAACATTGCTAAGATTTGCCCTTTTCTCTCTGTCTCCTCTGCCAAAACCCTTGTTCATGCCCTGGTCATCTCTCGCCTCGATTACTGTAACCTCCTTCTCACCAGCCTCCCCCGCTCTCACCTTATCTCTGTCCAAAACTCTGCTGCCAGGGTCATCCACCTCACCCGTCGCTCTTCACAACCTTGCTCCTCCCCCCTACATCTCTGAGCTAATTTCCCTCCGTACTCTAGCCCGTGAACTCTGCTTCTCCTCTGTCCCCTCTCTCGCCCTCCCACGCCTCCCCTGCTCCCCTAACCGCCTTTGTCCCTTCTCCTTAGCTGCCCCCCCACGCCTGGAACTCCCTTCCTGCCCACATCCACTTCGCCCCCTCCCTTCATACCTTCAAATCCCACCTCTTCTGCTCTGCCCTCCCTGACTCCTTGCTCCCCTCTCCTAACTCCTGCTGATACCCTCCATCCAGTACAATCTGTTACCTAAGATCTGCGTACTCATATTCTCACCACATGGACCAGCCAGCCATCATTCTCGATATAACCAAGCAAAGCACGTGCACCTGGGACCTCGCATCTTTGTAAATGTTAGACTCCTTGTCTTTCCCTCTGTTCCCCTTCCTTAACCCCCCACCCTCTCAGATTGTAAGTCCTAGGGCAGGGACCATGTCTATTCAATTACTTTGTAAAGTGCCAGGTACATTGCTTGCACTATATAAATGCTTGATAATAATAATTAATAATAATATGCCAGTGGTTCCAAGCATTTTGTCTACATAACTCTATATGGAGATCTAAATATAATCAAATTGCCCCAGATGGCCGCAAAGAAATATAAAGTACGGGCAAAAACAAATGTGCAGACAGTGGGACGGTTTCTCGGCCTGGGGCAGAAAACTGTGGCAGCCACTCTCCGGATCGTCAAGCAACATGAAACAAACGTGCCTGCTGCTGGGAGAGCTGTCCCACTACCTGCATGACCCAGGTGGGGATGCGGGGAGAGACCCACAACAAATGTGTTGCTCCCAGCACCCTGGCTCCCTCCATGATGCACAGTCAAGGCAACCGGCCATGGAACACGGTGGCGGGGCTAAACAAACATGTTGGTCCATGTTTGCCTGCATTGGCCTGCGCGTGCGGCTGTTGGCCTGGGATGGGTGCCTGAGATCGGGCCCAGGGAACATCCCAAGCCAGTCACTTACTGTAGCAGGCCCACATCTGGTGGTACAGGATCCCATCTTGGGTGAGTTCCACGCCCATATGAAATATCAATTGTGATTGCAGCCCTATCCACAGATGGTGTGGCCCCACTTGGGGTCCGGGCCCACAGTCTGAGAGCCTCTCTCATATGTTAAATAGCTCCATGGAAAGGTATTTCTTTGCTGTCCTTCAGCAGAGTAAACAATGACTAAGCAGAAACTCAATTATCCAAAGTGATATTTCTTATGATTTGGCAGCTACTTCTTTTTCCTCAACTCTTTTAATTCTCTGCTCGATCTCTATTTCTAGCTGCATTTGATAAAACTGTGATTAGATTATAAACACAGAATATTAGGCATACAGCAGAACAGTTACGCACAGCCCTTCCAAAGTTAAAGGGGCACATAATCTGACTATCAGTGAATACACTGTGTATAATAAGAGCCCTAACTTTGCTGTGGGCTTGGATAATAGAGAAGTCATACTGAGTATATAAAAACTCAAATTCCTACTTGCATCTATGCCAAAGGCTGCTATTAAACCAAGACTTAATGAGTATTATGTTATTATTTTACAACAGTCAAGAGTGCACTAAGCACTTTACAGTTTAGACAGTCAGACATAATCCCTGCTCCCACAAAGTAATGGGTCTAGAAGGCTGGACAGTCAATCTCAGGAGCCTGCTACAGAAGTCTGGACCAAAATGGAGCTGTAAGCAACTGCTGAAAAAGTGGTATGTTTGTGGAAGCAAAAACCTTTCCTTCTCTCCAAACAAGCAATATCCTTGGGTATAGGCTGCAAAGATCTGATTTCACCCAAAGTTAAAGTTAAGAAGGGGCCAGCACACATCGTCACAATCAGACGCGTCACACACACCAAGGAATGTGGCTTTTACCTATGAAACAAGACCGACTTGACGAGCGTGACAACATCCCGACTGGCGTTGTACCCAGCACACACAATGGCAACGTGGATTGTCTGCAGGGGAAAAAAGGAACAAAAGAAGAAAAATTAAGCCTTTTCTTGTGCTCTATCGTTCATTAAAGAGGAAACATACATGACAGCTCTATTATTTATTAGGGTGATTGTTGGAGATCTGAGTAGGTGGCTTGCAGCTGTTTCTAGCCCACTTGAGACCGTTTTGTCAAAAATATTTTAATTGAGTTATAACACCATCATCATCCTGAAATCATTACAGTTCTTAAATTACATCTGATCTCTAAGGGGTTTGGTATTATGAGCACAAGCATACATGTGCACACACTCATTTTTACATAACACTTTCTATTTGCACACAATGGGTAAACTTAGACAGACAGGTCTGCTTTTGCCCATGCCAGCCTCCTTCATCCCCGGGCTGACCTGGCTGTGAAAAGAGTGGATGCCAGATGTGCAAACCGGAGCAGGTAGCAGCAGTGCTGCCGGTGGTGCACCAGAACATCCCATTGCATGCTGCGTGGAGCAGGTTGGAAAAACCCAGGGCAATGGCTAAAACTGGAGCTGCTGTCTGTCTGTTGGGAGGACCCAGGGAGCAGCTCCACACCCGGCTGTTGCCCCAGTCAACAGCCCTACGTAGTTGTGGCCAACAGCCTGGAGTGTTGGATAAGCGGCTGCAACTCTATGGTGCCGGGGTGGAGGGAATGTTGAATGAGCAGGCCGTGGTCTGGGGAAACCACCAGTGCATCTAAAGCAGTCAAACGTGGAGCAGGAAATGGGCAGACGTGTGTGTTAAATGCCCTGTTTAATATAAACAGACATGTTCTCTGACATTGTTTAATTTCTATTCAATAGAGGAACCGCAATGAAATAGAGCATAAGGTGTGGGACACAAGGACAATTCTACCCTCCCTTTGAACCCAGTTCAGAGAGGATCTCCAGGTTCTCCTTAGGCATCAGAGGCTATTTATATATTTTGTCAAATTTATATGCAGCCCTTTCTACGGAGGCTCAAGATGGCTTACAATAATAAAAATAGTAATAAAAAATCATTAAGATCAAAAACAACAGTAATAACAGTGCCCCCTAATACGGCACTCAGTTCTCCCCTACACCCAATCCTATCCAACCCTAGCCCTGCCTAACAAATGCCTGGTCAAATAGAAAGGTCTTGCATTGTTTCTGGAAGATGAACAGGCTCGGGCAAACCCCCAGAGGGAGGGGGTTCCATAATTGCGGGGCAGCCACTGAGAACGCCTCCCTGGGCGTCCTTGCTGTAAAAACATCTCTTGAGATTGCAGCTGCAAAAGGGCACCACTTGCTGACTTCAGGGGCTGCAAGGGGGCATGAGGGAAGAAGCCATCTTTGAGATACCTGGGGCCCAAGCCATTTAGGGTTTTATAGGTTGAAACCAGCACTGGGTTTTACAGCACAGTATTACAGGCTGAGGGGATGTTACTGGTCCTTGGAGTATGGGTCAGAGGTGTAGCTATAATAGGTGCAGCAATACAGCTGCACTAGAGCCCATGGGAGCACATGCACGTAGAGCGTATGTGCACATTAGCGTGGAGTGCCCCAAAAGGGAGCCCATGCCGTCTTCTGCACCAGGGCCCATTCCCACCTAGCTATGCCCTGGTGCGGGTAATAATTAACTAACTTGAGAAACTGTCATTGGCTTGCCATCCTTTGATTGTTTCAGAATTAGCTATCTGCGTTTCCTGGATGGGGAAGGGGGGAGGGGGGGAAGTATTTATATTTCAAAGTCACACACACCCCCACCCTCGTCTCCCCTTTTACAAACGGATGCAGATGCCAATGAGTGTTCACCAGATTGTAAAGCTATGAAACAGGGCACAGCTCTGGAGCCACAGGGATGTCTAGGTGGTTACCATTTGAATTCTGGCAAGATGGCTTCTCACTAACCTCTCATCCACATGTGTGTTTTTCTGAGTTTGCCCTGCTTGTTCCTGAACTTTGTTCCCCATCCTGCCTGCTTGTTGCTAACTAGAGAACAAAAGGCAATACTGACTCCTCAAGATAGGAATCACAAAGTGGGTTTGCAACAGAGCTGGGGAAGATCAGAAAGTTTTAAGAGGCATGTACTTTCTGTACAGTGATCTAGAAAGGAGGGTGTTAGGAAGGGAGACCAACACCCTTGACAGGGGTCGGCTACTGGGAGCAAATCAAATCAATGTTCCAGAGTCTGCACTGGCTTCCCAGAGCCTTTGGAGCACAATTCAAGGTACTGTTTTTTAAACTATAAAGCCCTACATGGTTTGGACGTAACGTACAGCCTCCTCCGCAAAGTCCTCTCATGGTCTCTCCAGTTTTCCGGCTGTGCCCTCTGCATGTATGAACAGTGGCGGTTCAGGCGGAATCATCTGAAAGTGTGTGATGCTGCAGCTAGTCTTGTCTCATCAACCCTTCAAATGGCTTTATATGGTTGTTGTATAATATGGGGGAAACCTCTGAGCTGTGTGGAGATAAACAGGTGAGACACCTTGGGCCTCTCGCGACTCCAAACTCCATGAATCAAGCAAGAACACTTTGATTAGCCAGGCCTGCATCATCTGGCTATGACACCCCTCTTACTGGCATCCGTTTCTGCATGGATGTTGAAGCAGAAGTGTAAAAACAGGGATAGCTCAGGTTTCTTGAACATGAAAGAAATTTATTTACAGAAATGAAGTGTTCATGTAATGGAACATGCATACTAAAGAAATAAGTGGATTGGAACCTATTTCTCGTGGCCTAGTTCATCCTGCTGAGTAATTTATGACTCTTCAACGTCTTTTGTTAGGACAGCCTTCTCTCTGCTATTCTGGGTCCTCCTGTGCTGGTGTTCTCCCCCTCATAAAGTCAGGACCTTTTCCTAAGAAGGGCATCCCAGGTTTGCCTGGATATCCCTTACCGTCCCCCTCCCCCGGTCTCCAAATGCAAGCCATCATGGTCAGTCACAGTATTTTCTGCCCTCCCACTTACAACATCTATTAGGTTCTTAAAATAGGTGAGCAGAGACAGTCTTTTGAAAATGGATGGATCATTACCTCCTGCAGGCCTGTCTCCCAGCGCACGTCTGCCCCCAGAAGGGTGTGGAACAAGTTCAGTTGGTTCTCCCCCAAAGACTGATGGAACCAGAGAGGCTTTGTCTACTCCTGCTGCCTTGACTTCCTATCCTCCAACTCCTCCCTCGACCCGCTCCAATCTGGCTTCCGCCCCCTTCATTCTAAACGTCTCTATTCCATTCTTGTCCTCCTTGATCTCTCTGCTGCCTTCGATACTGTTGACCACTCACTCTTGCTGGATTCCCTTCACTCCCTTGGCTTTTGTGGCTCTGTCCATAACTGGTTCTCCTCCTACCTCTCTGACCGCTCCTTTAATGTGTCTCTCTCCAACTCCGCCTCCTCCTCCTTCCCCCTCTCAGTTGGTGTTCCTCAAGGCTCTGTTCTTGGCCCTCTCCTCTTCTCGATCTATACCTCATCCTTAGGCAAACTCATTGCCTCCCATGGCTTCCAATACCACCTCTATGCTGATGACACTCAACTCTATCTCTCTACTCCCTCTCTCTCTCCCTCTGTTCAAGCTCGTCTCATCAACTGTCTCTCTGACATCTCTACCTGGATGTCTCAACGTCAACTCAAACTCAACATGGCTAAAACTGAACTCCTTATCTTCCCCCCTCATCCTTCCTCTCCTTCCTCACTGTCAATAACTATTGATGGAGTCACCATCCTGCCTGTCCCCCAAGCCCGTAGCCTAGGCTTCATCTTTGACTCAGCCCTTTCTTTTAAACCCTACATTGACTCTGTTGCTAAATCCTGTCGCTTCTCCCTCCATAACATTGCTAAGATTCGCCCTTTTCTCTCTGTCTCGTCTGCCAAAACTCTTGTTCATGCTCTGGTCATCTCTCGCCTCGATTACTGTAACCTCCTTCTCACTGGCCTTCCCCGGTCTCACCTTTCTCCCCTCATCTCTGTCCAAAACTCTGCTGCCAGGGTCATCTACCTCGCCAGTCGCTTCGACCATGTGCAGCCCCTCCTCTCTTCGCTTCACTGGCTTCCCCTTCCTGAACGAATCCTGCACAAGCTCCTAGTCTTCACCTATAAAGCTCTTCACAACCTTGCTCCCCCCTACCTCTCTGCACTTATCGCCCTCCATACTCCAGCCCGTGCACTTCGCTCCTCCTCTGTCCCTTCTCTCACCCTTCCACGCCTTCCCTGCTCCCCTAAGCGCCTTCGTCCCTTCTCACTTGCTGCCCCCCATGCCTGGAACTCCCTCCCTGTCCACATCCGCCTTGCCCCCTCCCTTCATACCTTCAAATCTCTCCTTAAAACTCACCTCTTTCGCTCTGCTCTGTCTGACTCTTTATCCTGCTGAGCCACTATTCCTATACCTACGATCGGTTTACCCTTATCCTTGCAACATGGACCTGCCTGCTGTCATTCTCATCGTAACCAAGCCAAGTACGTGCACTTGAGACCTCGCATCTTCATGAATGTTAGACCCCTTGTCTCTCCCTCTGTTCCCCTTCCTATGTCTCTCCCCCAGCTCCTGTCTCTCAGATTGTAAGCCTTAGGGGCAGGGACCATGTCTATTTTATTACTTTGTAAAGTGCCAGGCACACTGCTCACGCTATATAAATGTTTGATAATAATAATAATAATAATAATAATAATAATAATAATAATAATAAGTTCCAAAATACTCTGGGGGGAATTACCCTCTGATCTTGACAGCCGGATGACCTCGTTGCTATTTGGAACATCTTGCTGACTGAGGCCATCAACCAGACGGCTCCCAGGAGTCTGCTCCCCAGGCATCAGCACTGCAGGCTTCTTTGGTTTATTGAGGATCTGCGGTTGCCGAAGCAAGAAGGGTGTCGGTTAGAACAATAGTGGCGTCGTTCTCATACTGAAGCCGACAGATTGTGTCAGAGCCAGTTTGCGAACCTATGCCGTGGCTGTGCGGGCAGCAAAGAAGGAGTTCTTTGCTGCCCTCATAGCATCAGCGAAGTCTTGTCTAGAAGAGCTTTTCAAGTGGTGAGGGAGCTGATCATTCTAGCCTCCCTCCGCCTGGAACTGGAATTTTCTGGTGCCCACTGTCAATCGTTTGTTGATTACTTTGCTGATAAAATTGCTCGCATTCACAATGACTTCGATGCTGTACTTATTACAATAGGAGAACCAGAGGTCATGGAAGCCCTACCTTGTCCTACTTTGTGGGATCAGTTTCAGTGGGTCTCACCTGCTGATATGGAGGATGTTCTTGGGATGGTCAGAGCCACCTCTTGTGAACTGGATCTGTACCCATCCTGGCTTTTGTCCAGGCTATAGCACTGAGACTGCACTTGTGGCTTTGGTTGACGACCTTTGACGTGGATTAGATCAGCGTTGTTCGACCCTGCTGATTCTATTAGATCTGTCGGCTGCTTTTGATACCATTAACCATGAGATGTTGGTGACTCGCCTGCGGGGCTGGGGTTGGCGGGACTGTTCTTGAATGATTCCGTTCGTTTCTGGCCAGAAGAACTCAGCGAGTGGTGCTCAGGAACCACTTTTAATCTCCCCGAGACCTGTCGTGTGGAGTCCTGCAGGGTTCCGTTCTGTCCCCTCACCTGTTCAACGTGTATATGCAGCTGCTGGGTGAGGTCATGAGGAGCTCTGGAGTTCGTCGTCATCCATATGCTGATGACACTCAACTCTATCTCTCTTTTTCATCCGACCCAGTCCCTGTAGTCTTGTTGCTTACACGATGTCTCGCGGCTGTGGGGGACTGGAAGAGGGCAAGTCGACTGAAGTTGAATCCCAACAAAACGGAGGTGATGCTAGTGGGGAAGATGGCGGGTGTCGTGTCCCCCATCATTGACAGAGTTCGTCCTCCACTGGTTCCCTAGGTTTGGAGTCTGGGAGTGCTCCTTGATGCGCAGCTTCGTCTAGATGTCCAGGATGGAGTTGTGGCGAGGAGTGCATTCCGTCAATTATGCCTGGTGCGACAGTTTCGGCCATACATCTCAGACTCCGACTTGGCCACTATCATCCATGCTTTCATCACCTCAAAGCTGCACTATTGTAACATGCTCTATGTGGGGCTGTCCATGGTGACAGTTTGGAGATTGCAGTTGGTACAGAATGCAGTGGCTCATCTCCTTACAGGGACGGGTCACAGTGAGCATAGTACACCGGTGCTCCATCCTCTGCACTGGCTGCCTATACTCTTTCAGGTCCAATTCAAGGTGCTGGTTCTTTCCTATAAATCCCTATATGGCTTGGGCCCCATAGATCTGCAAGATCACCTCACTCTCCGTGCTCTGGATCGCCCCTGCCATCAACCGGGAATACCCTTCTCTAAGTCTCCCGGGTATTCCAGGGGGCAACAATGGAGAGGGTGTTCTTCATGGTCGCGCCGAGGCTGTGGAACTCCCTCGCAGCAGAGGCCCTGATGGCCCCGGACCTTTCCTCTTTTCAGCGTCAATGCAAGACCTGGTTGTTCCACCAGGCCTTTGGCGAGGGAGATGGGTGAGGGTGTGTGTTTGTTTTATTTAATTTATTTTATTTTTATTTTATTTAAAACATTTATACCCCGCCCCTCCTGCACACAGCTCGAGGCGGCTTCCAACAATAAAAACATTAACAATATAAAAACAGTTTAAACAATCAAAATTAAATACTCTTTAAAACAGGGCCCCGAGAACACTTTCAACATTAAAACCATAAAACAAGGTAGGGGGAAAAAACTACAACCCTAACCCCACCTCCCTGAAGACCTGGGCGAACAGCCAGGTCTTACAATGCCGCCGGAATGTCAACAGGCTTGGGGCCAGGCGAGCTTCCTCCGGAAGGGAGTTCCAAAGGTGCGGCGCGGACACCGAGAATGCCCTCTCCATTGTGGCCCCCCGCTTTACGCGGGGGACATCCAAGAAGGCACCCCCAGCCAACAGCAGGAGCCACCCTGGGTGCGGAGGGCAAGGTGATCCCTGAGGTACGAGGGCCCCAGACCGTAAAGGGCCTTATAGATCAACACTAAAACTTTGAACCTGGCTCGGCACGCTATTGGCAGGCAGTGCAGAGACTGGCGCACAGGTGTAATATGCTCCCGACGACCCGTCCCCGTAAGGAGACGAGCCGCCGCATTCTGCACTAGCTGTAGCCTCCAAACCAGGCACAAGGGAAGCCCCACGTAGAGCGCGTTACAGTAGTCCAACCTGGAGGTGACGAAGGCATGGATGAGGGAGGCCAGGTCCGGGCCGGAGACGAACGGACGCAGCCTGCGCACCAGATATAACTGGCGGAAGGCCGC
>QEPC01011082.1:545523-567319 GCA_003113815.1 Sphenodon punctatus | reverse complement strand
CAGAGAACCCCATTAAACACCCACCCTCCATAGGCTGCCCTGACAGGACGGCGAGAGGGACCCCCCTCGCCCGGGAGCATCACTCATGCTCTCACCAGGGGTTCCCCTACAACCTCCCCCCACCTCCCTCTCCTGCCACCAGAGGGAGGCTACTAACCCTCACACACACACCCAACCCCACACCCACTACCCAAAGTTTACCCCCCCTCACAGTTCCCCGCACAATAAATATAACAACCCCCTCCCCCCCTCAGTCACGTATCTTCACCCCCTGCTCCCAACCACGCAGGGGGAGGCGGAGGCACACTCTGTGCTGCTGCCACTGTACTGTAAAGTGCTGGGGCCGCTTTGCCGTGCAGAAATGATATCACTGCTGGCCACCTCCACCGCCTCTGTCCGCCAACGGCACTTCGTCCTCCGCCCTCAGGGCAGCTTCCCCTAATGATGTTACCTGGAGAAGGAGGAGGAGGGACAGCAGAGCAGAGTGGTCACAGGTGGGGGGGACTCCCAGGGCCTAGGGAGTCAACACCCCACACCCCTTTCCAGTACAGCCAAGTCCTCAGGGCACCTCCCCGTAATGATGTTACCTGGAGGAGGAGGAGGAGGAGGGGGGACAGCAGAGCAGAGTGGTCACAGGTGGGGGGGATTCCCAGGGCCTTGGGAGCCAACAGGGAGTCAACACCCCACTCCCCTTTTTAATAATGTCTTCACCAGTTTGCCTGCTACTAGGGGTGGGAGTCTGGGCAAAATTTCGGTTTCGGTTTATTTTTGTTTCAGTTCTCTTGAATTTCTGTTCTATCAGTTTCGGTTCTCTCGGTTTCGTTTTTTTAACAATGTATTTTTCCTCACTGAAGTCAAAACCACAATGTTAAAAACTGCATTGATAAAAAAATCAATGCAAAAGAATCGAGAGGACCAAAACTGAAAAAGAACCAAAATTTGAGAAAGGACCGAAAGTGCCATTGGCGGCTACTTTCGGTTCCCGGCAATATCAAAAGTTCCATTCCTACCCGCTACTGATATCAGCGCAGGAATTCTCCTGCGCTGCTTCTGTGGGTTCCAGATCTGGCTGTGGCAGCAGCCCAGCAGTTGTTCTACAGGCAGCTTTTCTCCACTGGCATTTCCCAGCAGTTTTTCTCCACTGGCATTTCTGAAGTTTCTAGGCCCGAAGATCCCAGGCCCAGGGTCATCTCTGGAGCCCTTCTTAAAAATTGGGGTTACATTTGCTAACCTCCAATCATCTGGCACAGAGGAGGATTTTAGTGATGAGTTGCATATTTACTTACAGTTCACCAATTTCAAATTTCAGTTCTTTCAGTACCCTTGGATAAATACCATCTGGCTCAGGCGACCTGCTACTGTTTAAATTGTTGATATGCAATAAGACCTCTTCTTTCATGATGCTAATTTCAGATAATTCCTCAGACTCATCACCAATAAAAAGTAGTTCTGGTGTAGGTATCTCCCTATCTCCTTTGATAATGGTACTTAGCCCAAGTTTGTTAAAGTGAAAAAATATGCCCCACCTACAGCAATGAACCAACAAATAACAGCTGCCAGAGCATGGAGTCAGCCACAGAGCCAGACAGCTCTTACTCCTGATCGATTAATGAGGTGCTAACTACACCCTTTGTCTGCTGAACCTGGTACAAACCTTACAATGTTGGGATGGAGACACTGTACTGGGCAAAAAGGTACTGTGGTAGAGAATGCAAATGGGTGGTGTGTCCCCAGTCTGGGAAATGCCAGTGGAGAAAAGCTGCCTGCAGAAAAACTGCTGGGCTGCTGCCACAGCCAGATCTGGAACCCACAGCAGAAGCACAGGAGATTCCGCCTTCCCTCTTCTGGCATTTGATGTGATTGCTCCTCCAGCCATGCAGTGACCCCAACTGCAGGCATTGCAACCCCACTGGGGGTTGGAACTCATCATTTGGAAAGTGCTGTCCTAACCCCAATCATCCATTTGTTATCAGTACAAATATTCAGTGTTGGAAAGTTATATTTTATATTTAAGACATACATCACATTTATCAAATTAGACAGCAGACATTTTATGTGAAGAGATCATTAGGGTTAATTTTTTCCCCTCAATCATATCCCTTCCCCCTTATATTTTTCTGGCAAAAAGACACACACACAAAAGAGCTAGAGGTGTCAGATCAGAGGTCGGTTTTGGAGGGGGTGGAATCTATTTTTGGACACAATCTCCAGAGTGAATTCTTAAAATGAACCAAGTTCTGAACTGTACCTCACACCTAGCCTCCTATTTTGTGCTTGCATACTTGGTGATGCATTTTGATGTCATTTAAGTGTTTATGTTTAGCAATCTGATTTTCAAACAAAATTAAAGAGTCAGATAACTAAATGACATTAATTGTCCCTCCAAAGCTGCAGGGAGATTGCTTCTCAAAACCAGAACCCAAACTTCATGCAGCTGCCCACATCTCTCCAGTGGCCAACTGTAGTTGCTAATTATATTGAGCTTGCAACTACATTGATAGGCCGCACAGTAATATGAAAAGAACATACAAGAAGTGTGCTAACAAAGGGCTAGCCCCAGGGCTATGTTGGTGATGGAGAAGCTGACAAATGGATTAGGATGCAAGGGTTTAAAAGTTAATCACAAACTTCCAATGTTTCCATAATCAGAGATATCACTGGGGAAAATAAATATCTGGTGGTTTCTTTACCATAGGGCATTGCACCCCTCACTGTAAAGTGTGAACAGGCCCTTAGGAGCAGCATATTTAGGTAAGACCCCTGTCCTCCTATGCATTGCTGCTTGAAGAACTTTTTGTTTAGTTTTACCTCACACTTTTCCACTGCTGGCTGCTGCCCACATTCAGAACTGTTCCCCGCCACAATGCCAGCTCGCAGGCTCTCGCTGTCCCCAGTCCCTTCCTCCATGGAGTAGGTCTTTGAGTGATTGCCGCGACGGTGTGAGGGGCTCCGGCTTTGTGCCAGGCTGAGCTGCTTGCGGAGTGCCCGGTTCTCCTCCTCCACCTCCCGCATACGTACTTCCAAACTCTCCCGCTCTCGCTGACTTGAGGCTGTGTAACGAGGGCTATGGGGCTGATTCTCAAGTGGAGACAGCGACACTGGTTTTCCATCTGTGGAGGAAAAACACATCTGTGTTACAACACAGTTTAAATTTTGCGTGTATTTGATACCAAAAATAAGAAACTTTCTCCACTCGCTTTTTACATATACTGAAGCCCTGATTGCCCTAAAGCATGTAAGCACATTTACAGAAATACGTACGTCCTGTAAACTGCATGCTGTAATTGGCAAGCTCCTCCCTTCACTTTTGCCCCTGTATCCCAGCTACATAGAAGGATGTACGGTTACAGAGGGTAAAGCCTCACAAGCTGGGGCGAGCCCAGTCTCCTTCCCAACACAGGGCGGGCGATTGCAGTCACCATACTTTGGGTGGTGGGGAGAGCTGGCCACATGATCTGCCCAATGCGGGCATCAGCAGCCCATCCCGGAGTGGGTTAATGACCCGACAACACTGGGTTTGATGCCCAGACTCCTACTGTGCTGCAGGATTGGGCACGCTGCCACTAGGCAACTACTGGTGGGGTGGGGGCAGAGGAGCCACCTGCCTAAAAGTGAATCATGGGGGAGGGAGGCCTGGACAGCGTGCACCCTCTTCCCCACCTGCCACCTTACAGCTAATTGCAGGGGAAGAGGGCATTCCTCCGGGTCCAATTCACAGACCTTGTCTCATGGCAGGGCTTCACAGTCTGGCCATACGGGAGGCAGCCCATTAACCCACTTTGGCTGCGTTATCCCACTTGGAGCCCAAAGTGCATCTCGTGTGGCTGCACCTAGCATCTTTAAGCCACTTTTACATCTGCCAGATTCTGGTTTTTCAACAGACTGCTCCAAACATCCAAGCACATCCAAGCCCTATGGTGTGCCTGGGGATCCACCCCAGGCTTTTAGGAGCCCCTTTACCCAGTGTAAAGAGGCCAGGGAAGAAGGTGCAGATCTCACCCCTATCCTCTTTGCTTCAATACTTTAACTGCGGCACCAGAAAAGCACTTCTGCACATATACTTAAATGCTATTGATTCTGAGTCCCGGAAGAAGATTTACTGTTGAAAAGCGTTGTCTATATTGAGGATCTGACTATATCTCTATGAACAATTCCGGAGACAATGTAAGACCTGGTTGTTCCGCCATGCCTTCCCCAAGGGAGATGGGGTTGGTGGGTTAGGTTAGGAAGGGGTAGGAGGTTAATTATTTTTATTGTGGAATTTTCATTGTATCCATTTTAATTTGTTTTAACATGTTGTTTTTAACATGCTGCCCCGAGATGCTTTTAGCAGGAGGGGATGGCATACAAATGTTGTTAATAATAATAATAATTAATAAATAATGAATGTTGCCTGTTATTTTGTGAATATTGTATAGGCTGCACTGAAGCCACACTGAATACTGTATACTGAAGCTTTGATGTTACACATGATATATTTTTAAATACATACTATATATATTTATTTTTGTAGTAGATCATATGGTTTGAACACGGCCAGGAGTCACGGGGTGAAAATAAGCATGACGCTGGCCTGCTCTCATCTGCCTGGACCGGGGACACGCCCGCATGTGTGGTACCATGCATCATGACGGGGTGCTGAGAACAGGGATGATCACCTGCATGTTTGTTGCTTCCTTTCCCTTTTCCCTCCAGGTCGTGCAAGTGGTGGGATGGCTCTCCCAGCAGCAGGGACATTTGTTTTGTGCCACTCACCAACCCAGTGTGTCCCCGCAGTTTTTCAGGCCAGGCTGCTGCCCTGCCACCTGCATATTTGTTTTTACCTATAATTACACAAACTATGCCCAGGACAGGGTAATTCCAACATCTGTTCCAGGTGTGCTATTGCCAGGAGGACTTGGGGAGAAGCAGCCAGTTTGTTCACCAAGGAGACATTCTTCCAAAATCAGTTTTAACAAAATAATATATTCAGTGCAAATGTTTGAAAAGTGATTAAAAGTGCCATATCTAGTGTTAAATAGTTTTTGATTAAAACTAAATGTCCAGAGAGCAGCAAGACAAACTACACCTAGCACAGGCTGAGCTCACTGTTAAAAAAAAAAAATAATGTCTTGTACCGTGATACTTCTCAGAAGTAACTTTCCACCCACATACGTGGCATGCACTGCTTAACAATCCCTCATGCTCCGCAGATTCCCACTGGCTCTATTAAAGAGTCGCCAATAAAACAATAAAATAAGTTACTACTAGGTTGTCCTTACTTCTAGGACATCCCTCATTCTCGGCTGAAATTCAGCTACCTCTTTCAAAAACTCATCCTCTACTGCTGCTTATTTGTGTTAATTCATGCCCCAATTAAGGTTATGAAAATTGTATATAAAATGAAAGCACTCATTCCAAACATCTACTGCTCTATACTACATAGGGTCTTCTATGACCTTCACTGACTGATATCTCAGAGCTTGTTTATAACCACATACTCTAAAGTAACAATCACATTAATTTTTTTCTTTGTTTACAAGAGCACAACGTTGCCACAGTATTTAAAGCATATGAAACAAAATCATTTTTGAAGGTATGTACTTCTGATTAAAAAAGATTGCACGTTACAGAGTAGCTTAGAGTTCTAAGGTTAAGTGATTGTGAGACTAGGGAAAGTGTGTTAATCGTGTATGTTAAGGCACTTAACATCTAATACGTAAGTATACACAAAGTGTATTCTCATCACCAAAGTAGGTACCCCAGGGGGTTAGCTGTTTGTGTCACTGTATCCTCTGGGTCTTCCAAAAGTGCTTTAAGCAATGTGACCAACTCCTGACTATTCATCCTCTCCATTTTGCAGCCCATTGTAAAAAATGACTCTGTGTGTATATTTGTTTGTTTATGTATTTATGACAATAAGTCAAAAAAGTGTATATTTTTAATTTTTAATTTATTTTGGAGTTTGTTTAGGAGAATTTCTTTTAATGGAGAAAAAAATAGCTAAAGATGTGTGACATGCATATGAAGTGGAAGTTGGTGAGGCTTATGGTTTATGGTGGACCTTAGTCCTTGGGTGTGTTCATTCCATAATCTTGGACCAGTCCCTGGAATGGCTGTGTCTGTTTCATCTCCTATGCAGATGCTTTTACATTATAGAAACATATACAGTTGGAATGGGACTTTCGGTTTTGCCAAGAACTGAAAGTACCCGATAATGGCTATACTGGATTGATATGATATCTCAGTTCTTTTCTCGGTATCTTACCTTTTGCATTGGTTTTTCACGGATTTTTAACATTGCGGTTTTCCCCGCTGAAGTCAACAGGAAAAACCACAATGTTAAAAATCTGATACTGAGAGAATCGAGAACCGGAACCGATAGACAAAGATCCGATACCAATAAAACGGAGAACCAAGATTTTGCCAAACGTCCCACCCCTAGCAGATACAAATCTGGTCCCTGCAAATCTTACTTCAGAAATCCAGATCCCCCTCTATCCCCTGCATATTCCTCCCATTAAAGAGATATTGCGAGAGGGATGTTGCAATGTCTAGACTTTATTTATTTAAATTTTTATTCCCCCACCCCCTTCCCTAAAAAAGGCGCAGGGTGGCTTACAACATATAAAAAAACATATTAAAAATGGTCAAAATTAACTCCAGTCGGGTTCCAGTCAGGCTTCCTTGTTAGCACTAAACAAATCATTGCCATTGCTCTTATTTGGCATGAGCTGGAGCTGACACTGGGGCCAATCCAAACCTCCATGTATGCGGCTTATGTGCCGGCCGGCATGTGCACAAAAGTGCACATGTGCCATAGTACCCATAGCGGGGCTGTGTGTGGGTGCATGAGAGTCGCATGTGTACATGTATGCGCACATCACCTGACCTGTGCACACTGCATAAGGTTTGGGATTGGCCCCAATGTCTGCAGTTTCCTGTCAGTCGAAGCTGCTTTCCCATCTGTTCTTACCAAGAGCCATAGCTGAGCTGGGAAGAGCCCACAGCAGAACTGGGCAGCTTCCTCTGTCAGCTTAGCACCAGTGACCTCATTCCCCACCTTCTCAGAACAGCACAGGAAGGAGAGACTGGCAGCGAGAGACCCAATTCAGCCCTCAGTTCTTCTGGCTGGAGGCAGAGAAGGCTGCAAGAGCCTGCTTTAAGAAGGAGATATGGAAGACCCTGCCAGAGGAGGTGAGATGTGCCTATTGGGGGGGGGAGGGGGAGAGGGGGATTGAATCTATGAAAGCTGCAGAAGCTTAACCAGGGAGCCAGGAAGCTAGCAGTCCTCCTGGACAGTGGGAGGGGGAACAGGAATATGGGGAGCAGATGTGCAGGGAAACTGGTACCTGCATATTTGTGAACACATTTTATTTGCATTTCACTTTTATTTGTCACACGCAAATTGGGGGCAGATGAAGTAGTTAAAAAAATCAAAAAGGCAGACAAAAAGCACGTTTTTTAAAAAAATAAGAAAACAATCGCCACCTCAGAATTGAAGACATTTCAAGATATTTTTGTGTCCTACTTCATGTTTTTTGAGCTTTTTGACTTAGTCTGATTCCCTTACAGATCATGTCTGTTTGACTGGAGAACCAGGACGACAATACTTTTTTGGTTTATCTATCTATCAATCGATTTATATCCTGCTCCCTCCAGCCTTACGGCAGCTCGGAGCAGCTCATTAAACATTTAAAAATAATTTTAAAAAACACAATATGCAGTGGGGGTTACAAAACATTATAACAACAAAAAATCACTGGCAAACCCGCCCCCCCTTACTCCCCCCTCACTCCCCCAGAAGGCCTGGACAAACAGCCAGGTCTTACAGGCCCAACAGAAGGCCAACAGGCTGGGAGCTAGGCAAGCTTCCTCTGGGAGGGAGTTCCACAGCCGTGGTGTGACCACTGAGAATGCCCTCGCCATCGTGGCCCACTGGTTCACCCAGGGGACCTCCAAGAAGGCGTCCCCAGCAGATCATAGAGGTTGCTTCAGGGTCCGGGGGTAAGGCGGTCTCTCTGGTAGGAGGGGCCCAGATCATCTCAGATTGTAAGCCCTAGGGGCAGGGACCCTGTCTATTTTATTACTTTGTAAAGTGCCAGGTACACTGCTGGCGCTATATAAATGTTTGTTAATAATAATAATAATAATAGGGCTTTAAAGGTAAAAACCAGCACCTTGAACTGGGCCCGGAACGCTATAGGCAGCTAGTACTGAGCCCAGAGCACTGTTGTAATGTGCTCCCTACGGCCCGTCCCTGTCATAAGATGGGCTGCCGCATTCTGCACCAGTTGCAGCTTCCGAGTTGTCACCAAGGGCAGCTCCACGTAGAGCGCATTACCGTAATCTAGCCTTGAAGTGATGAATGCATGGATGAGGGTGGCCAAGTCGGAGCTTGAAACATATGGCTGGATCCTACACACAAGATGTAATTGGCAAACGGCTCCCTATGCCACCGCCTCCACCTGATAACCCAGGTGGAGGTCAGGGTCCAACAGGAACCCCAAACTCTGCACCTACGGGACAAGCGGGGGGCAGATTCCCTCCACCAGGGGGCCATCACCTCAGCTGCCCTACACACCAACATAACCTCTGTCTTATCGGGGTTCAGCTTCAGTCTGCTCAGCCTCATCCAGTCACTCACCACTAACAAGCACTGGGAAAGCACTGAGACTGCAGGACCTGGGTTCATTGAAAAAGAGAGGTAAAGTTGGGTGTCATCAGCATACTGGTGGCAACGCACACCAAACTGTCTCATGACCTCACCCAAGGGCTGCATATAGATGTTAAATAACAATGGAGACAGAATTGAACCTTGCAGTACGCCACAAACAAGATCCCTAGAACTAGGTGTTTCTTCCCCCAACACCACTCGCTGGCTTCTCCCTGAGAGTAACGATCGGAACCATCCTAAGACCATCCCTGCCCACCCCACCCAGGGTCCACAACCATCTCAAAAGCAACCCATGATCCACTGTATCAAACGCTGCCGAGAGATCCAATAGGACAAGAAGTGTTGAATGTCCTAAATCCATCTCTCAGTGGAGGTCATCTACCAAGGCCACCAATGCAGTCGAAAACCTGATTGAAAAGGGTCCAGAAAACCGATGATATCCAAATGGCCCTGGAGCTGCTGGGCCACTACCCGCTCAATAACCTTGCCTAAAAAGGGAAGGTTAGAGACAGGCCAGTAGCTAGCGGACAAGTCAACATCCAACTATGGTTTCTTAAGCGGGGGCCGCACTACTGCCCCCTTGACGCAATCCGGCACCCTGCCCTCCCAAAAGGAGGCGTTGATCACTCCCACCAGTACCAGTTCCAAGGTCTCCCTGGAGGCTTTCACCAACCAGGATGGACAAGGATCTAATTCACAAAAAGTGGCCCTAACAGGCCACAGAACCCCCTCGGCATCAGTCAGCATCACTTCCTGAAACAGATTCCACAAAGATGGGCCAGATGGGGCATCCATAACCCTCAACTGTCCTCCTTCTGCATCAATCCCAGCCCTGAAATCGTGCTGAATTAGAGCAATCTTATCTACGAAGTAGTTCACAAGCTCCTCACAGCGGGCCTGGGAAACCTTCCCCCCCAGGCAGAGGGAGGCTGGGCTGACCAGCCCTCTCACCACCCAAAAAAAGTTCTGCTGGATGCGACTTCGCAGCAATTATGAAGGCAGCAAAGAATTCCTTCTTGCCATCCTCATGGCCACAGGATAGGACCGCAAATGGGTCCAATGCTGCAGCTGATTGAATTCAGCACGAAAACGGCACCAGTGTCACTCTAACTGCCGCCCTTCCCGCTTCAGACACCGCAGCTCCTCAGTAAACCAAGGAGCTCTACGGTAACAAAGCGGTGGGAGCGGACACCTCTGAGCCACCTGATCAATGACCTCACCCAGCAAGGTGTTCCAAGCTAGAATAAGGTCATCAACTGAGTGGCCTTCAAGGTCTAAGGACACCTCCCCCAGGTTTACATACAGAAAGTTTTGTTGTTGTTTTTAAATGCATATAAAAATACTCTAGAAATTTCATATATTCAAAACAAAAGCTCTTCTGATTTCTTACATGCCTAAGAACTTGTGTTGCATACTCTCTCTAGCAGAAGACATTGGTTCAATAAAAGACCACATCATGAGACTGCTTTGTCTCCATCTAAAACGAAAGCTGAGATTTCTGCAGGAAATTATGAAAGTATCAGGCAGACATCTTCCCTGGTTTCCCTGGTTGACAAAAACCCTTGAAGCTTTGTTCCATTTTGCACTAGGAAGAGTCTCTTGTGAAGAATTACAAGAGCTCCAAAAAAGAAAGAGAAACAGGAGGAGTGCAGTGAAGGGGGCTCACCGATTCAGCTTTAACTGTCTATTACTTCAGTAACTTATGGGCTTCTGGCTCCACAAACTGCTATGGCAGATGTCGGTTGCTGAGATACACTCACTTTGCTAACAGTTTTGTGTTTTAATGTGTCTGCCGCCATATGAAGATCAAGATTCTCATTCCCACAACCACTGGGGATTTTTTTGTCTCCACTGTGTCCTACAATCAGTTTACAAGTCGCTCTGAGGATGGAATTAGCGAATGCTGCCTGATGAGTGTTTTGACAGCAGCCTATAGGACTGCTGAGTGAAGCTGAGCAATTTACTCCAGATGTCTTAACAGTAAACAAGGCAACCTCTAATTCTAATAGGCGTGAACCTCAAAGCCTCAGTTTGAAATTATGACACCAAATTTTTTTTAAATAAATAAATAAATAAATGGATGGGATGAAAGGAGGGCTGAAGCAAGAATCATTTTAGCTCTTAACAAGAAGCATTTTAGGTTTCAACGAGATCTTGGCCCCGGTATAAAAATTCTTGGTATTTCTCAGTGTAAAAATAATAGGGATGGGAAAATCGGAATCAGATTAATCAGATCCACACAATTTTTATTGCTTTAGATTAATCCAATTCTGGTGCCAGAACAGATACGTCTTGCATTAGTACCCAATGAAATGTACAGGTTCAGTCTCCCACTGAAGTTAAATGAGGTGCGAAATATGAATCGATTCAGATTCTGATCCAATACAAATCCAAAGCAACATAATCAGATTTTAATTTTAATCTGATTCAGATTTTCCATCTAATTTCCCATCCCTAAAAAGTAATATTATTAAAAAACCATCACTGTCCATGTGCAAAATGGCCATTAGATTGTTCTGTGCGCGCACAGTCATTTTCCAAAATGGTAGTGGCAGTGTCATAGCCATTTTGGAAAAGGGCAGCCAGTCGGCACATTCTTAAAGTGGCCACCACACAAGTACAGAACAGCTGCCCTTTCCCAAAATGATGGTGATGCTGCCACTGCCATTTTGGAAAAGGACTACACATGAGATGAACAGCTTGGTGGCCATTTTGCACATGTGCATGTTTTTTTTTAAAAATAAATAAAAATTCATTCACATTGAGAAGTAAGTCAAGACGCTGCTGGTTCTTGATTCATTCTCAGTTCCTGGAATGAATCAAGAACCACCATTCTTGACAAGACCAGGGGGGAAATGAGAATGAACCCTTCAGCCTTAGATGAGAAAAGTTGAATTTAAATTGTCTGAAAGCTGTCACATTGAGTACACTGAGAACTGAAGAACTATCAGTCATGAGCTGAGCAGAGAGAGCATACAACAGCAGACAAGCCATCTCACACTGTCTGGGAATTCCCTCAACCGTGGCTATAATGTACTACTACCACAATTGTTAGTTTGAGCCATTTTGTACTATTCAAGACTCAGAGTGGTTTCAAATGAGACAATAGCCTGCTGGAGTCTGAGTTCAGTACACAGATCACCCACTCAGCACCTACTGACATTTTTGGCATGTCCAGCTTAATAAATGGGCAGCCCCCTGCATGTATTTCCTCTATGTGCAGAGGCACTGCTTACAACCTAATTGACAGAACATGGACACATGGGCACACATTAGCCTGCATTCGCCTGCACGGCAGGCTCCACATTCTTTGAGACTCCACACTCAGTGGGGGCTGCAGGTCCAGTGGGTGGAGGCCACATGGCTGGTGGGGACGAATACCTAACAAACAGGCAGGTGGGCACCCATCTTGTGTGGGCTATCCTCTTGTTTGTTAATATCCTCAGTGCCAATACACTTACTAGCAAGGGTGCCAAGCAGGACGAAAACACGTGTTCCCTAGAAACTGGACTGAAAAGCAACAAGTGTTTCCACAGAAGTCTCAAGCCACCCACCACCACCCACCAGGTAATTGGTACATTTGCCAGCTATAGATTCAGTTGAGCAAAGCACTTTATCAAGTTCATAAAAATTCAAAGAACAGTGCTCCAGCGCAGTCAATGGATTTTTTAACTCATGAGTTTTTGTAACCACAGAGATCAATTTACAGGATTTTTCAAAAACCAACATGCCTTCTCTTTTAGAACCTAAGAGTAAGCAACAAATCAACCTTGAGGTGGCTGAACAACAGAAGTGTGAAAGCTGTTCTCTGAGACATCAGAAATACCATTCTGAATCAATTTGTGCATATTTAAATCTGACTCAATATTTTTGTCACTCATTGCAGCTTGTATAAAAACTGACACAAGACAGAATCAAAACAACTTAATGGACCTATGAATCCATTATGAACAAGGGAAGAGTTGGGGAATTGTAAGGAATTACTAGAATGTTCATTTCCGAAGCCAAGAGAGTTCCCCAAATCTTTCCTAACCTAATGAAGCATGTTCTGGAAGATATAGTGTATTGGGATTTCTAGAAAGCATTTGTAGACATGGGATAAAAGGAAAGCTCCTCTTTTTGTTCCCCAGGTGCTTGTAGAGGATTCCCCTTCTTGTATTTTTTCCTCCTATTCTACCTTCCTCTTTTTAACTCTTTTAAATGGATTTTAAGTTGTTATGGTGTTTTATTGTGAAGTGCTCCAAGTGCCATCCACTGGAGGGGCACTATATAAATCTGTTATTTAATAACAACAAAAAATTAGTAACTGGTTAAAAAAAGGGGGGGAAAGGTGGGAATCAATGGTCCCTTGTCACAATGGAAAAGTAAATAGTGATGCTGCATCTCAGAGGTCTGTATTGCAACTGGTGAATTATGAATTAACACATTCATTCATGATCTGGAAAAGTGGCTGAAGAGTATGGTTGTGCAAATGACACAACGTTATTCAAGTTAATTAAGTTCCCAGATTGTGAAGAGTTACAGAAGGATCTCGCATGTCTGGAAGACTGGCTATAAAATAGTAGATGAAATTCATTGTTGACAGGTGCAATGTCATACACATAGTAAAAAATAATCCCACTTGTACATAAGCAATGTTGGGTTCTAAATTAAGTGTTAGAACTAAGGAAAAAGATCTTGGGAGTCGTTGTGGACAATTTATTGATCAGCGGTCAAAAAGGCAAACAGAATTTTGGGAATTACTAGTAAAGGATAGAAAATAAGATAGAGAACATAATGCCCCTATATAAATCTATCAATATTGTGCAATTCTGACCTCCCATCTCAGAAAGGACATAGTAGAAACAGAAAATGTGCAGGGACAGGCAACAAAGATGTGCAAAGGCATGGAACAGCTTTTGTACAAAGAGAGGTTAAATACATACCTCCTAACAATTACGTCTATGCAGGACTGACTCACTTTTGTTGGAAAATCCCGTGGTACCACCTAAGGAACGTAATGGTCTGCTTTTGGAGACGGTGGCCCCAGAGCACCAGAGTTGACGTGTTCTGACAGCCACCAGCTAGGCCACCACTAGTTCCCCCTGCAGGTGAGCTGCTGAAGGAAGAGGAGGAGACACCCTTCCCCTGCCATCTCAAGGTATGTGTATGAGTGTGTATCTGTGTGAAAGAAAGTGTTTGTAGTTGAGCCTATGTGCTCGTGAGTGTGCATGTGCTTGAAGGGGAGAGGCCTATTGTCCAAAGTGCGGAAGCTTCTGTCCCTTTTTGGCTGGTCAAAAAGGCTCTTCAGCTAGAGAAGACACTAGGCATTAAATGTGATGGCAGCCCATTGTGACCCACTTTGGCCCGTGTGCCACAGTCACATTTGTTGGGGCCATTCCAAATGTTTACCATGGATTTCTCCCAGGTGTGTTAGCTGTTAGCCCAGGCTGTGATCCCAGAGACCACTGACATCACAGCCCAGGCTATCGTCTGCCCAATCAGAACAGAGTGGGTTATAACGTTTGTTATAGTCCATCATGGGCCGGTCCGAATTGGGACTGCCACGGCCGGCTGCCATAGCAGCCGTCATAGGCCACCATGAACGTCCATCATGATGTGGGGTAGGGTACAGGGTGCAGCATGGGGAACATTTGTGTGGTTCCCCTCACGCACAAACATTTGTTCCGTGGTTGGATCCAATCCTGACCAGGTTTCCAGCAGCTTCCCAGTCCAGATCAAGTTGTGACGGCGACACTCTGCAACCATTTGTGTTAACACCCACTGAGACAGATATGATAGAAATTTACAAAATTTAAGTAGTGTGGAGCAAGCATACAGGGAGCTGTTATTTACCCTCTCTCACAATATTAGAATTAAGGATCATCCTATGAACCCATTGTGGAACCCATTGCCTAAGGATGTTGTAAAGGTCAAGAGCATAACTGGATACAAAAACGGATAGGATAAATTCTTAGAGGAGATGTCCATGGATGATCATTATTCATGTGATCAGAGGATGAGATCTCCAACACTTAGGGACTGGGAGTAACAGGGATGGATCAGTCCATTATGATTTGTTGTGTACTTCTCTGAAGCAACTGACGTTAGCAACTGTCAAAGATAGTATGCTCTGCAAGATGGACAATTTGTCTGATCCAGTATGGCATTTATGTTCTTAATCAGTCACATTATTAACCATTTGATGTTAAACAGATGATGTACCTTACGTTCTTGTTCTTACAAGTGGAAGCTAGGAAACTGAAGAGTAAGGACTACTTATCTGTCCTTCATTCAAACCGATATTCCTAAACATTGAGAGGATAGTGCTACATTTCTTCAGTACCAAAGATAAACTGAAGAAAGCAGAGCTTAAAAGCTCTGGCTTTGTAAGGTTTTTGTCAGAAAAGGTATTAACCTACCTTTTCTGTCCAACTTCCCCTAGCTCCCCACCCCCAAAAGATTGCTCATTTATTTATGCTTTTCCTTATACTGTCTCATCTTCCAGGGTCCAAATCCTTCCCTTTTAGCTAAGCCAAGTAAGTGCACCTGCAACTTCTCAGCTTCATGAATGTATCCTTGTCTCTCCCTATGTGCCTCTATTCTTGTCCCCACTCCATTACCCTTTCTAGATTCTGAGCTCCTCAGAGCAGAGACCTGTCTCTAATCATGACTTTTCAGCACCAGGACCAGGCACCATCCTGGCACTATATAAGTACTAAATAAATGATAATGATGATAATAAACAAACAAACAGCCCTGTCAACATTAGTGTCATCTACCCTACAGCCTGCACTTGACTTACAACTTTGAGCTATTCTTTGGCTTCAACAGGACTAGGAACAGTGTGTTTTTTAAACTGAAAGCTGAGATTTTTTATCTCATGTTGTGACTTAAGGACTTGGGTCCTATAATTCTTGTGTTTTAATCTGGTCTCTTATTGAGTCATGCTATATGTATAATAGAGTAGGTTTATGTAACAAAACCATGTGGCTTTGGACTGCAGAACATTATTTTTCAGGAAAGAACAATACTTAAGTAGCAAAAAAGGGGCAGTTGCTGCCTTACTATAATTTTACCACTTTCTTTCCAGCCAAGTTTATATAAATTCATTTCAGAGGGCTACATAAAGCATTCACCCTTCACTTAATTAACTACAGATTTTCCTTTGCTCTGGTCAGGTGCTGCTTCTTAAAATGATATGTAAGAAATTGCTTCCATCTTAAATTTTGCTTGAAAACATCTCCTGGGAAAAGGGGAAAGGAGCATCCCAGCTAATTTTTACATTAATATAACACAATTCTTGCCTATGCTGCTTTTCTTGAAGACATATGAACAACTGAAGGACTAGTAGATTTTTTAAACTAAATATATGAATTAAGTTAATCTTAATTAACTGAGAGAGGAAAGGGAATTTTATATTGAGCCTGATTAACACACTTTCCCCTTCAATAAAGAACAGAAACTTGCATACCTGGTTGTGTTTAGACTAGATTTCTTTTCCCTTGATATAGCCTGCTTTTGCCATCAGTCTGGTACAAAGCCAGGAGTGCTGATGTTGAATGAATGGCTACTGATGTTGTAACAACCATACCATCTAACCCTACTCAAGAAAAGACTAAATGATGTAATGGTTAATTAACACATTGGTAGAATGGTCTACAACTGGCGCTCAGTATGGCTGGTACCTGTGGAACTTCACCAGTGGAAACTTTAAAGAACAAAATGGCTCAGGACACAGGCAAGGAGGGAAATCAGATCCCATTCCTATGGGAATGAGGTTTATAGGATGAGCATCATGAGAGCAAATCTGCCACAGGAACCTAAAGAGAAGGATTGTGTCTTCTGGGAGAACAAGCTGTAGTAAATAATACTATGAGCTTGTTTTCCAAATGACTTTGGCTACCATTTTGGTGCCAAAACAAGGGTCACATTTTCAAAAATGCTGAGCAGTCACTCGCTCCTATCATGTCACCTAGAGGCAGATTTTCAAAAAAGCCAAACAAAACTGGGTGCACAGAAGTTAAACAGAGAGAGTATATAGTATTCTGATGTGTGAAAGGAGGAAAGAGAAGCTCACAGAATATTGTTTCACCTTAAACGTAAGTACTTCCATAATACGTTATTTTCTGTGGAAAGCTTTCTAAATAAATGTTAAAATTGTCAGTCTATCTGTAAATGAAAAACAAGACCCAGCAAGTGTCACTATGCCTAAGTTGATTTATTTGCCTAGAATACAGTCCCTCCTCTCGCCCCCAATTCTCTCTTTTTACACTTTCTTCTGTCCCTCTCTTCTTCCCCTCCCCACTTTTCACAGCCTGGCAAAATTAATGCCTCCTCAGGAAAGGGACTAAAATTCTCCCCCTTTCTGCTGGGAGTAGAGCTGCAAGGAAATAAAGGTTTTCCTAGGATAAGCATTGAGTGAAAATAAGATTTTATCAGGGATTTGCCTTGACAAAGATAACATGTTATCATGAGGGGAACTTGGCAAAGAACGTATTATCAATATCAGGAGTGAAGCTTGGGGGAAATAGCGTGTTAATACCTATTAGGTTCTAAATCAGTCATCTGCACTCCTGATGAATTGTTATTTTCTCCAAACCCCACTACTGCAAATATGCTGTTTTTCTTTTTTGGAGACTAGCTTTTGATCATACTTTGTACTTTGTAGGGTGGGGAAGGAGTAAGGAACCTTTTTGTCTAGAAATGAGAAGGAAACCTTTTCTCTAGATCAAGCTAGTGGAATTTATTTTCTTTAAAAAGATATTCTACCTATCTTATATAGCCCCCATGATAGTGGTATGTGAATACCTCACACAATCTTCAGCATATTTATTCCTTACATTCTGGAAGGTAAGGAAGTGTATAATCTACGCTTTACGGAGAGTTGAGGCATAAATAGTGTGATTTGCCACAGTCCAGATAGGCTGGCCCCAGGTAGCCTAAGTGAGTCTGATTCAGAGGGTTGTTTTGTTTTTTTGTTTTTTTAAAGCGGATTGGAACGGAACTCAAACTGAAAATCTCCCAGTCACTTTGAACCCTAACTAGAACCAATTAGCAGTAACCACTGCCAGTTCAAATAATGGGTTCAATAATCAGGTGAAAGGGGGTGGGCTTTGGGGATACTGAGGAAGGGTCTCTCTCTCTGCTCCAATCCCAAGAGGGGGGGGGGGCAGAGACTACACTTCCCAGAAAGCCACTGGAGGAAAAGAGAGGAACGAGGGAGACCAAGGGGTTCTGGGATTGCTATTTCTCCTGTGCTCAATGCCCAGGTAGAGGACTTACCAGGGAACTGCAACTTCTAGAATACCTCTCTCCCCCTGCTTCCTGCTAGCATTATACTCCAATATCCCAAATGATTAATTGACTGATTTTCAGACATGTCTGGACATTCAAACAACCTTGAGCTTCTCCTCCAAGCGTGTGAGAAGTCCAACAAGCAAGAGAAATTTGTTTGAAGAAAGAAAGGGGCAAAAGCATCTTCATTCCATCCTGGATTCTATTATTGATGAGCCTTGTCTCAATAAAAATGGAAATAGTCTCCACTACTGGGAGCGGCAAAAAAACAAACAAACCAAGACCTGAATTATACCAGTTGGCTTACATGGTGTATGGTGTTCTTGCTACTCAAGTCAATGCAGAAAGGGCATTTTCTGACCTTAAATTAATTCTGTCACTTCAGTTGTCAAGTTTTACTAGCAGAGTTCTGGAGGATGCTGTGCTAAGGCATGCAAATAACTTGTTTAAAAATAAATAAATTTCATACATTTCAATACTGATCACTGTCTTCTTTTTCATTGTTCCAATGAAAGCATAAGAGTGTATGCCATTAATCTGCAGGAAATGTTATGTACCTGAACAGCTTCAAAGTGGTTGAGCTGGTTACCAAGCTGTTATTCTGAGTTAGTGCCTGAACTGTAACGGAACCAGAGAGTTAGGAAATACTGATGAACCCAAACCAGACCTGAACCAAAATGTTTAACAATTCCACTCCCTGCCTAGGGTCATGCTAGAGTCTGCCCTCTTCTCCCTCCTCATTGTCAGGCAAGTACCATTGGACCAGCATTCCTCCATGTTGTTAGTGAAGGAAATTGGTATCCCTAGAAACTATAATCTCAGGTGTTATAGCAGAGCAAAACCTTAGAACTTCAGGGCTACAAAGGACCCACAGCCGAAGTGGGAAACCTCTGTCCTGTAGCATCCCTCCACTTGCTTGCTTGTGGCCATGAATGCCAGGGAGTGCTGTGGGGCCACAGCATGTTTCTTACATGGCTCTGCCCCAGAGCGTTACTAACGTGGCCCTGCCCTGTGGAGCACTCCTGGTACAGCCACACTCCCAGCAAGATGATCCAACTCACAGAGCTTTAGGCCAACGTGGATATAGGCCAACGTTGGTGGGCAAGAGGAAGTTCGCCACTCTGACCTATAAGGTGATCTACTCAAACCACCTACACGGAGGCAAGATTCATTATTATCTAACCCATCTCTGAAAGATGCTCTCAGATGGCTGGCCAGCCTGCCCCTGACTCTCAGGCGTACCCTCATCCCAGCAGCCTTTCTAGAAAGGCGGCGAGGGTGTCCACATGTGCCTGCATGGAGTTATTTTGGCCTGGCCAGCCCCTTTTGCTGGATCAGTTACTGGAGAAGGGGTTCTCACCCATCAAACAGCAGCAACATTAGGTAATGAGACCTCGCTTGGCAAGAGGGGCGGGGTAAAAATGTAAAAAATAAAAAATAATAAATAAAAGTCAGTGGGAGTAGCCAAAGGAGAACTTGCTCCTTACCCTCTCCCACTTGCAACCCTGCCATTTCCTTCAATCTTCTTCCATGTGTCTGGCATTCCCAGCCCTATATCAATGACATTCTCGTCTTCTCGTTTGTCTACATCTGCCTTAAAATATGATGCCCTTTTAAATGGGGTCTAAACATTAGCAAAGGCAGAGAAATTTAAATGATCCATGTTGTTTTTGGCTGCATACAAATAAAAAATAAGAAATGATGGAAAGGGAGGAGACGGGGGGGGGGGGGGGGGGGATGCCGGTGTTGTGGAAGCACAGGGTGAAAGGGAGGGGGGGGGGGGGGGGGTCTAGAAGGATGTTGCATATCCATTTCTTTTTGTATAAATCACCACAGCAACCATAACCAATGGACAAACATGCTAACTCAGGGCCTTGAAGTAGTTAACTCACATTTTCCTGCTGATGAGTTGCCTCCGCTTCTTGTCAAAAGAGACTCCAGCTGATAATTATTAAGTTAAACTTTGGAGTAGTATTTTGCATATGTAAAGCACACGTTTCTTGCTAAAGCAACAATGAAGGCTAGAATGCACTTCCTGATTGTGCAGCACTTGGATTCGGGGGACTTGGGTGAGGGCCTGCTTTGCATTTTCCTTCCTATACTAATCATGACAACCATTCAGCAAAAAGACAAATGCACACACACATACACACACACACAGGCAAAAGAAAAACACCAAAAAAAACACCCCGTTGTTAACCTACAATTAAGATTTAAAGAATATCCCTTATTTCAACTAAAACGTCCTCAATGAGGACACTTTTTTGTTGTTGAGAAAATAAAACAATAAAATCCCATAAATGCTAGAAAGACAACAAATTCTAAGTTTTAAAAAACCTAACAGACTTTGCAAATCTGAATATTGCAGAGTTTCAGATACTTGGTGTGCACCCCCCCATTAGTGGGAGAGGATTTCCAAAGTGTCCAGACTTGTAGTGTTCCGAGTCTCTCTTAGACTGGGCCTACTGGTGGAAGAATCTGAGCAGCAGCAGCACCATTTTAGCCTCCACCTTGTCCCTGACTGGAGTTGGGGGGCTGTCACTGCTGGAAGTGGATGGGCCCATTTCCACTCCCATCACTCAGCAGCCTACAGCAGTGTCAGCACCAGTCGTAGCTGAGAGAGAGAAATCCCCCAAAGTTTCTGGAATTATGAGTTTCTACTGTATATAGAGACTATCCCATGGTCTCTCAAGTGCGGAGTCTGGGTGTGCGCCTCGATTCATGCCTCAACTTGGAATCTCAGGTTGTGGCTGTGGCGGTCAGTGCGTTTCGGCAGTTACATCTTGTCCGGCAGCTTCAGCCGTATCTCTCAGACTCTGACCTCACCACTGTCATCCATGCCTTCATCACCTCGAGGCTGGATTACTGCAACACGCTCTACGTGGGGCTGCCCGAGAAGCTGGTCCGGAGGCTTCAGCTGGTGCAGAATGCCACGGCCCTTCTCCGTACGGGGGCGGGTCGCAGGGAGCACATGACACCTGTGCTCCGGGCTCTGCACTGGCTGCCTATAAAGCACCAGGATAAGTTCAAGGTGCTGGTTTTAACTTTTAAAGCCCTTCACGGCCTGGGTCCTGCTTATCTGCCAGACCACCTCACTCCCCATGTGCCTGTGCGCCCTATGAGATCGTACAGGGGAGCCTTTTTGGAGGTTCCCCGGGCGAGGCGGGTGGCCACCGATGTTAGATCTTTTTCAGTGGCTGCCCCCATGCTGTAGAACTTCACTCCCAGAGGAGAATCAGTTGGCCCCTACTCTCCTGTCATTTCGAGGTTTATGTAAGACCTGGCTGTTCCGCCAAGCATTCGGTGAAGGGGGGGGGGGGGTGTTTCCCTGCACATATGATACATTTTTAACTTTTTAAATTGTTTTATCTTTGTTGTTCGCCGTCTCGGGCTGCCCTGTGGGCAGGAGGGATGGGATAGACATTTTTTATAATATAAATATAAATAAATGGAAGTTTGGGACTAGTACACCCAAATAGACTTGATTTTATCTTCACAGCATCATCATCAGAACTGCAGAATGTCATTAAGCAATAGTTCTCAAACATTGTACCTATTAAATATAACCCCTCAACCCCAGACATTAAGAAAGACAATGCAAAGTATAGCATATAAATATTGATCAAAATCACAATCCTATCTACAGAAGGAAAGTTACCAACTGGAGTCCAGATCCAAAGTTTGGGAAACAATGCTCTTAGTTTTTAGGGATGTGCGAACACGGTTCGGACGTTTGGTGTTCGGCCTAAACTCGGCCCATTCGGACGGCCGAACTGAACGGCTGAACGCCCAAAGCCCCAATCAGTTCAGCTGCGTTCGGATGAGTGCAGGCGGGGAAAACGTGACTGGCAGGCCCAGGGGGGC
>QEPC01011082.1:530974-544801 GCA_003113815.1 Sphenodon punctatus | reverse complement strand
ATTCAGTTTTAATATTTTATAGTGTGTTTGTAGGACTAGGCCTTTGTAGATATTAGATAATATTCCATTTAGTTCCATAGGTTTTAGAATAGTTAATAGCAGTTAGAGTTAGTGTAGATATATATGTGCATTCTTTGGGTAGGAGAAATGGAGAAGGGAAGCAGGAAAGGCCAGTCTGCTGCCCGAAAGGCGGGCAATGGGGCACATGGCAGAGGTCGTGCCAACAGAGTGGCAGCAGGCATCAGCAGCAGACCGAGCCCATCACCATGCCCCACACTGCACAGGCCTGATTTTGGCAGTCGGGCTTTAGAGGCTCCCAGCAGCGGCACTAGGGGTGTAGTTCAGCGGAGCTTCCTGCCACCGTCCTCCACAGCCATGCAGGGCACTCCAGGAGGCTGCGACTGTCTCTGCTGCAGCTGCAAGAGCAGGGGTGCATGGTGACGGACAATGAGGCCAATATATTGAAGGCAGTCTGCGAGGGGGGCTATACCAGCACCCCTTGTGCCGCACACACCCTTCACCTGGTGATCAGTGACGGGGATTGGGGCAGGCACCCTTAGCTCCCTGATCGAGCAGGGGAGGAAGTTGGCCAGCTTCTTTAACCGGAGCGTGAAGGGCAGCGACCTCCTCCAGCCGAAGCAGACAGAGCAAGGCTCCCCAGTGCACCAGCTGGTGCAGGATGTGTCCACCAGGCGGAATTCCTCCACGTTCCTGATGTTTGAGCGGCTTCTCGAGCAGAAAGCCACCTTCCATCAGGTTCAACAGGTGATGGACAGCAGGGCACCTCCAGCATACAATGGGAGATCCTGGCTCACACGGCCTTTGTGCTCATACCGTTCCTGGCCATGACGGAGACCATCAGTTTCTCCACAGTCACCATCATCCAGGTGACCCCTCTGGTCCACAGTTTCCTGAGGAGGCTGGAGGAGATTCTCCAGGGGCAGGATTGTGGCCCTCAGGGCAGGAAGCTGGTGGCTGAGGCGGTTGCCCTGGTGCAACAGCTGAAGGCAGGGCTGAAGGCGCGGTTTGGTGAGCTCCTGCAGCGGGAGGAATATGTGTTGGCAGCCATGCTGGACCCCAGGGTCAAGGGCAATGTGGCACGCCAGACACCGCTCTATGGCCACTGGAAGGATGAACTGGTGGAGCGGATCCGGCAGGCAGAGAGGGCTCTGGAGAGTGCGCAGCAGCAAAACGCCCCTGGGGATGGTGGGAGTGGGAGCAGTCACCCCTTTCAGCAAGTGGAGTCTATCCCTCCCTGCCCCCAGCCCTAGCAGAAGCAGAAGGCTGAGCAGCAGCAGCACCTCTATTGCAAGCAGCAGCAGCTCGTACGTGCAGGGCAATCTGGCGAGCATGGGCTCGTGCACAGCAGTGCAGGCAGCATGGCTGAAGGCAATGGTGGGGGTGGTGCCCACGCAGAGTTATGTGAGGGAGTACGACAGCGCCTCAGCAGCAATTGAGAGCTACCTGGATGAGGAGCCGTGCATCGAACCCAGCAGCGATCCCTTGGTCTACTGGGCTGGCAAGACCAACATGTGGCCGGCCCTGTCCAAAGTGGCCAAGGGTGTCTTGTCCTGCCCACCAACAAGTGTCCACAGCGAGCAGGTGTTCTCTATGGTGGGGGACATTTGCTCGCTGCACCACCTGAGACTGGGGCCAAGTTGGTGGAGCAGTTGCTTTTCATCAAGCAACGCCATCTCACGGCAGGGAAAGTCTTGGGATGGAGCTACTCCTCAATCTGGGCTGCTGCTGCTGAGGTGCTGTCCCTCCCTCCCAATGCCCAATGCCCAACCTACCCCTCTCTCTCTCGCTCTCTCTGCCCTCGGCCGGCCTATCTGACTGACCTCATGACGCGGGATGGCATTGGGAAGCTGTAAGCCTGCCAGCCGGCCTCTGGCTAGATGATCTCGGCCCACCTATCTAACTGGCTCTCTCTCACTGCACAGTCTTCGCCAGCCTATCTGAGTGCCCGCCAAGGTCCCAGCCTGCCTTCCCTACTGCCTCTCATGCCACGCTGCCTGTCTGCTCGTCCTGGTTGCCAGTCTCAAACCCTGCCTCAGCCTGTCTTCCGCTGCTCATGCCACTCTGCCTGTCTGCTGCTGCTACCACTGCTGCCTCTACTGTGCCATTGGTTCTGCTACTGGGCAATCCAATGTCTGCCGCTGCTCCACTGATGCCTGGCAGCCTGCAGTGCCCAGTCAAGTAGGGGTGCCAGGCCAGCCACCAAGCCCCAAGCTTTCCTGGCCTCTGCTGCTGCTGCTACCGCTGGGTCTCAGGCAGCCAGCCATGGCACCCCAAGTGCCAAGCCTGCCTGCCCGGGCAAGCTGGGGTGCCAAGCCTTCCCGGTCTCTGCTGCTGCTGTCTCCCCGACAGTCTGCCATGCCCGCACAGGCACCCCTGGAGTACCCCCAGCCTCTGCCGCGGCTGAACTTTCCGAACGTTCGGGGGGGTCCGAACTCCATGGGACCGAACCCATGAACCCAAACTAAGTTTTTGGACCGAACAGACGAACCCCGTTCTGTTCACACATCCCTATTAGTTTTAGGGGCGTTTTTGACTAAAATGAAGGGCAATGCCAAATTGTGTGACTGGGAATTTTCTTACACTTAAAAACCTTTTTAAAAACTGCTCTTTGAGAAGAGACTTTGAGACCCATGCAGATGTTCTAGTCAACAGTGCAAACTGATGGAGCCAGTGGATTCTGAGGTGGTCTACAAGGTTCAGATGCAACTTTCTCCTCCCCTGAACCCGGCAAGAACTCTTGTTCTTCATAGTGCTTTCTAACTTTCATTTCCATTTCCTCCAGACAAAATGGCATTAACCCTCAATGTGGTTCCATCCTGCCTTCCCCACAATCATAGCCATACACTATTTGAAGTGTCCATCAAACTGAGGCATGCATATAACGCACATACAAACTTCTTAGATGTATAGTCCCCTCCGTTTTGGAGAGTAGGTGCTAGGAATCATAGAACTATACGACACCACCGGTCATCTAGTCCAACCCCATGTATTGAGGCAAGATTCAAGTCTCACCTAACTGCTATGAAGAAATATTTGACCTAAAGATGTGCTTCTGGCGTGTGTGATCTGAGGTGATTTAGGATCAGCACCCTAAATTACAAGCTGTAATAGTGGTAACTAGTATCAGCTGAAGGGAGGATCTATGTACTTTACTTACATGTTCCTACACACAAAAATATTAATCTTCTACCTACATGGCCTATCTTTTTTCAGTATATTACACATGCATAATGCAAGTGGCAGTGTCATATATTTTCCAGTTAGAATACACCTGTGTTATTTCAATGATGACACAGCAGCATGTAAGTTTATTAATAGTCTCCCAGTACTTGGAGCCCTCTATCCTCCCCCTTTATTTCCCGCACTTTTCATTTGCTGCACCTGTCATTAAAGCCTCTTCAGTCCTGAAGAACAGTGAGAGAAAAATGCAAATAGCTGCACATTCAGAATACATGATGACTGATCTCTGTTATGACATTTATCTTCACTTGTGAAGAGAGACAAAATAACTCATGAGTGAGTTCCCCCTTCCCTCTTATGAAGAAAAATGTCATAACAAAGCATCATCTAGAGGTGCAGCAAAGAGGCTCACAACCAGCAAGCAAAAATAAAATAGTTTCACAGCTGCGATGCAAAGAGTAAAGAATATTTCATGATTATGACCTCACAGGGGTGGAAAACTTCTCAAAAGGGCTAGGAAACATTGGCAGTAATTACTTAAATGAACTGCACGGCGGTTGGATTAATTCTCTCTGTTGTTCACATATCCATCATCCCCAAAATGACACCATTTGTAGATGTAGGGAAAATGGGAGGGGGGGCTCGAGGAGGATGTGCTATGCTAATTCATCGAAGGGAGTGCATGGAGGAGAGCAGCACTGCCCCAAGAAACAGCTGAAATGGGGGAGGGGCCCAGAAGTGGCATGCTGCCCCATAGAAAACAAGTGGGAGCCCCAGAGGAGCATGCACTGCCCCAACAATGCTGGTGTGGGGGAGGGGGACCATAGTCCAGGCAGTGCGCGCTACTCAAGCTCTCATTAGCTGTTTTCTTGGGGCAGTGTGCCTCTTCCGGGACCCCTTCGCCTAATCAACTACTTCTCTGGGCAGCACATGCTCCTCTGGGCACTCCTCCCCCATGCACATTGTTCTAAGGGTAGTGGGGACAGCACTGCAAGCTCCTCTGGGGCCCCTGCCCTCCAATACATGGGCAATTTAAAATCAGCGTTCTGGAAACCTGGATAGCCACATAAATAATGCACATGTTTTAACACAAATCCAGTGTGAGAGATGTTGAAATGTCCAGGAATTTGCATGTAAAAAGCCAAAATAGGCACATAAGTGGTACGTCTTAAAAACAACCTGATCATTAACTGAACTGAAAATAAACTACGGGTACAATTCTCTTTTATTCAGGTGTGCATGGGAATTATCTGCATAATAATTGCACATTGATGGGGCCAATCCAAGGTGCATGTACACACAACATTCATGCACTGCATGCATGCATGCACTGCATGTCTGCACTGAGCCCAGAATGTGTGCACACCACATGCTCACACCATCCACTTGGTGACCACGTGCAACCTGCATCTGGCGCATACATCTTGGATTGGTCCCTGAAGTGCTACAACGATACTTGAGTGGGTACTGAATCCCGCATTGACAGTGAGAGGCATCATTGAGCAGCGTAATTATGGCCCATGGGCTACTACCTGTAATATGGGGATGTGGAATGCATCTCTGTACCACAGGGCAAACCACACTTAACTGCTAACCAAACAGAGGGGCTGGGCTAGGAAGCATATGTGGGCAATGGACATTGATTCCTCTCCCTGTGAATGAGGATTTGGTGCCCACTTAAATCTAGCACATCGTTGGCATGCAAACAACATGCAAGCAGCTTTGTGCACCTGGAAAAACAGGGATTGAGCTAAGATTAAAACACCTCAGAAAGTATTTTACTCTCTCTTTTCTCTTCTGCTTTTTTAAAACAGAGGAAAAACCAGGTGAACTTATTTTTAAAATTCTGAATAAAACATGTTTTTAATATTAAAAACCTTATAGTTTCTGCTTGAAATATAAAATGACACAGAAGAAAGTCAAGTCTGGACCTACCTAGTCCAGATGAAATCACAAAGCACGAAGATTTTCCTCTCATGATTGTATCATTAATGTCCACTGACATGCAGAGATGCATGAAAAAGTAATTATTTGTGATAAATTAAAAAACAGGGATGTCATCTACTGTGATAAAGATGACAAGAGAGTGGTGAATCTGGAGTATTTCCTATCTAAGGTATTGACAGGGAACATCATTCTTGACTTGATTTTCTCTTTATCCTCCTCCCCCTAAAGTCATTGTGTGCTTTGAACCATTTGCAAATGGCATACAATCATAAAAGAATCACTGCATTAGGCTCTGTATACTATTCACAGTGACAAATGTTTATAGTCAAAATACAGGGAAACAATTGTTGCATGTTTTTTGTTGCAGAAGGAATGATGGCACATTCAGAGGCTAATCTTATTCCCACTGAAGCCCATGGCAAAACTCATTGGCTTCAATAGAAGCAGGAAAAGGTCTACTATTCCAAGAAATTTTGTATGCAAAGAGCACAGTCTTATAAATCATTTTTATGTAGCACCATAAATGTAACATAGCGCTGTACAGTGCTAGGTCAGTTTGGGGTCAGCTCCCCGGTGCCCCATCACAAGCCAACAATGTTTCTTGTGCAGCGAACAAAAGGAAGTCTTCTTTTCCAAGGGGCCTCATTTATTAGATTTAAACCTCACCAAACAAAGGGAATCAGACACAACTGTTTTGCCCAGCAAGATTTTGTAGCCTGATGGATAAAGTGTACCTCATCTATTACTCCACTGAGGCTCTGATTCAAGAGATCACTTTAAGCACACATTTATGTCCTCCCCTATTTCTGTTCACTATCTCCCCCAAATATTTTAAGTTTCACCCATTGTCTCATTTTTTGTGTGTGGAGAAAACAGACATGATGCTAACTCCACTTTAACACCGTTTTAAGATTTCTTATGCATGTTGCAGGGCTGTATTGGTACCGTATGCAACCCTGAAACAAGCATAAGAAATGTTAAGGCGGTGTGGAGTTAGCGTCATGTCCGTTTTCACCCAATGCCTCATCATTTTTTTGTTTTTAAGCATTTGAAATTTGACGTTTTCATTCATCCTCCCCCACCACCACCCCCAGGTTCCAAGGCCTGAAACATTTATTTTTTAAAAAAAATCCTGATAAAATGCAAGCAAAAGTTTTCAAATGCTTTTTCACCAACATTTTCCATACATTGTTTAGATCTATGAAAATCCTTGTGCCCCGCCCCCCCCAACCCCATGTAAAAATTCAACTAATTCTACTATTGACTTCAGAGGAATTTAAACACTGGCTGAAAAGAAGATGCATTCTGGAGTTGAAATATTAGCATTCAGATTCTGCATGAATTTTATTTTTCTTACAAGTAGTCTTTGGCTGCAATACTGAATTGTGAAGTCAACGGCAAAACTTCCATTGCCTTGTGGGCAAAGACCACACCCAATTTAAATTTATTTATTTATTTTTTGTGACCACTTTTTGAACATGTAATCATCCTTAATTACATTTCTGGGATAAATAATATTTTTGAAGAATTATAGAAAGCTTACGGACTATATTTTGAGTGAACCATTTCATAAGTTAGAAGCCATAGCCAAGGGTTCTGTGCAATACATGTACTGTGCACTAGCTATTTGTTTGAGTTCTGTGGCAAGATTTAATATTTCTTTTCCTTTCTAGGTATAAATACGTCTATTGAATTCTGAATTAAAAACAGGCTTTGTCTGGAGGATGGTGATAGCTTTGAAATCTCCCTTAAGTGTAATGAAAGCACAGCCGCAGAACTTTTCCTCAACATGATATACATCAGTTGAATCTTATTGCACTTCTAGCACACACCAAATACCTGATCAAAATAATGCACATATAAAAACCATCAACCAAAGTTGGAAAAGGCCACATAAAAATGTTGTCTTTCTAAAAACAGCCATCTTGGCCTTTTAAATGTCAAGTTAAACAAGGCACAAACAGAATAGCTGGTTTCTCCCCACTCCCACATTTACCATTCATTCTCATTTCCTCTCCAGTTCTGGCACCAAGAGAGACAGAGGCAGCTCTGTACAACTCAGAGGAGATTCCTTTAAAATCTTAAAAGGCACATTTAACAGTATGTCTTCTGCTTTATTCAGCACAGTATTATGTTTCAAAGAGTTATGCTTCAGCTATATAACATGCCATGTTGCCAATGTTGGCCTTTTTTATATGGAATGGGGGGGTACCGATGTGCACCTCAGCAGCGTGGGCAGTGCAGTGGGGGCAGTGCACATGGGCGCACACTGATTCCCCACCCTCCCACCGCCATTTGGGCAAACTGCTCCATGAGTAATTGATGGGTGAAGGTGCATGGGTCGCAGGAGCGTGCACACCCCCCCACTCACCCACCATGTCATGCACATTAGGGGCACCTACTCATGCCCATGCAGCGAATGTGCATGGGCTTGAGTGGGTGCGTCTCGTATAAAAAACACCTTTGTTTCACACAATTGTTGCAATAATTGGTATTTTTATTAATGCCTCAGCACCTGACTACATAAATATGTGAGAATCTCAGCTTGCTTGCTTTCTGGTGTTTTTTAAAAAAAATAAAAATATTCAGGTCTCTAGTCCTCATGGTTGCAGAGAAAAGAAGAAAAAGTAATGGTGCACACAATAAAGACCAGGGGGGAAAACCCCAAAAAGCATTTTAAAAAACAAAACAAAAAACATAAGAATCCTGACTAATTTCTGAGCATTGTGAGTTGGCAAAACTGCATACTGCAGGGTTCTTAGGCAGCAATACAATTCCACTTCCTCTTGACTCAGAGAATCTCACACTTGAGAAAATTTGCACAGATTGAGACAGTTGACAGAACTAGGCAGTTACAAAGGCATCAATACTGTGTGTTTACTTATTTATTTAACAGCAAGGAGTAATTTATAAAGTAATCCTCTAACTGTCTCAGTCATCACAGAAATACTACCAATGCTAGATTGCAATGGCTTCAGCATATTACACATCGATCCCCACTGCATAAAAGATTCAGGTTCCTTCCCAGGTGCAGTCCATAAATGAAGCCAGAGCCGAGAACTCTCGGTTTGACTGTATCCAGTCAGCAAGGAGAAGGAACAATCTGGCTCTCTTAAAGAAGGAACACAGCTAGGTGACAGAACCATTAACTCCTTGCTCAATTCAGAGCTCCCATACGCAGGATTATGACATTTACAAGGGAGTGAAAAAGCAAGTTATTAGCTGTAAATGTGTGTTGTTTAACTTAGCCATCTAAATGGCTAGCTTTTTATTAAGATGGATGATCTGTATGTAGCTGTTCACATCTTTATATGCCTGATCTGTTCTTTTACTTACCTGACTTTTTATTTATTTGTTGCTCCTCTGAAGTATTTCTGATCAGACAAATCCAATACAGTGAAATCCACATACCTTCATCTACAGGCGTTAATTTTTAAAAAGAAGTTATTTGTTGCTATGCTGTGGTTTTATAAAGTCTTTCAAAATAACCACATTGTGATAATTTGCATTATTTTAAATCTTTCAAGAAAGGGTGTAGATTTATATACATGTATAAAAAAGGAATGGTTTTCATTGTTCATTTAGTGGACTTTCTTTTGAATTCATTAACACAAGCAGGCTTCAGATCCTGATAACGAGAGAATACTCTTTGCAGAAACCTAGTCATTTTATATTATGTACACTGGGGCCCATCCCAAGTCCCGCAGTTTCCGCATGCAGCCTTGTGTGCATGCATGCAGAAACTGTGCGGAATGCCATTGCCGGCACATAGTGCTGTGCAGAAATCACGTGCATGGGGGATCCGTGGGCTTGGGATTGTTCATAATAGGACATTTTAACCACTGTTACCATCCGGACACCAAGCTGTAGATCACAGATGAGAACGTAAGAAAATAAGTAGTGCTGTACTGGGTTAAGACCAATGGTCCATCAAGCCAAGCATCCTGTCTCCAACAGTGGCCAATCTCTCTCTCTCTCAGGAGAAGTATCCAACAGGTCACAATGGGCAATCCATTCCCTGCTGTTTCAGCCCCCAACAGTAAGAGGTTATGTCCCCAAAACCTACTTGGTGAATAATAGCCATTAATGGACATATCCTCCAAGAACTTATCCAATCTCTTTTTAAAACTAGCTACACTACAAGCCTTGACCACTTTCTCTGGCAGTAAATTCCATAAGTTAATTGTTTACTGAGTGAAAAAACACTCTCTTATTTTAAAAAAATCTGATGTCAGTTAATTTCATGGAGCGTCCCCTTGTTGTAGTACTATAGAGAAGGTAAATAACTGTTCTCTATTTATGTGTTCCACACCACTCATGATTTTATAAACCTCTATCATATCCCCTCTCAATTATCTCTTCTCCAGGCTGAAGAGCCCCAACCTATCAAGTCTCTCTTTATACGAGAGTCGTTCCATACTCTTGATCATTTTTGTTCCCATTCTCTGTACCTTTTCTAGTTCTACTATGTCTTTTTTGAGATGGGGGTAACCAGAACTGCACACAATATTCGAGGCATGGTTGTACCATAGATTTATATAGAAGTACTACAATATTTTCAGTTTTATTCTCTACCCCTTTCTGAATGATTCCTAACATTCCGTTTGCTTTTTCACCGCTGCCACTCACTGAGCTGAGGATTTCAATGTATTGTCCACAATGACTCTAAGATCCTCTTCCTGAGTGGTAACTCCTAATTTAGAACCCAGCATTGTATACATATCGTTTGGGTTATCGTTCCCTATGTGCATCACTTTGCACTTGTCCACATTAAATTTCATCTGCTACTTAGATGCCCAGTCACCCAGTCTTGCAAAATCCTTCTGCAATTCTTCACAGTCCGCTTGGGATTTAACTGCCTTGAATAACTTTGTGCCATCTGAAAATCTGATCACCTCACTTTTTACTCCTTCTCCAAATCACTAATGAACATATTAAACAACACCGGTCCCAGTACAGTTCCCTGGGGTACTCTACTATTTATTAGGGATGGGCAAACAGATCACGGTTCGGGTTCGGCCGTTCGGTTTGCCTGAATTCGGGTTCGTGCATTCGGGTGGTTCGCCGGGTTCGGCCATTTGGGAAAAAATAATCGTGAGAGCACGGGAAGCTGTAATCGCGCCGGAAACAGGAAATTCGAGTGCATGCGGACCTGCGTGGTGAATGAGTGTGTGTTTGACTGGGTGGCTGTTCGGTTTATGTGTTTTGGCTGTGTTTGTTTTGGGTTTGGCTGTACTGTGTGTTTGGGTGGTTGGTGAGTGTTGGTGTGTGTTGTGGGTGACTTTTTTGGGTGTGAGTGTTTTGTTTTGTTTTAAATGAAGAAGGCTGCAGTTCTGATCACCCAGCTGGGGGCCAACTTGCCGGTCGAGGAGGAGAAGGAAGAGGAGGCGGTGGTAGCGGTCTCTGCCCCTATCCATCCAGTGGTGGTGCCTGGCTCCTCGAATGAGGAGCAAGCGGCGGGCTCAAAAGGTGCTGCCAGGTTTGTAAACTTTTTTTTTACTTTGAGGACAAGAAAGGCTCTATCCGTTAGAGCGCGCTCACTGGCGTGCGGGTGGGTGCGTGGGTGGTGGGCATCAGTCAGGCACAAACAGTCGCCATCAGCGGTTGGCAGCGGATGTCTGCCACAGAGAGAGAGGGTACTGTAGTGTGGGGGACTCTGGCATGAGCAGCACCCCCACCCAAACATGTGCCAGGCTAGCAAGGGTCTCCACTCTCCAGTTGCCATCCCATTCCCTACGCACTCCCAAATAAGGGCAGGGTCTTTCCTCCAGCCAGGGTCACATCTCCCGTCGCCATCCCTACCACCCCAAGGAGAGCAGGATTTGCACGTGCTAGCCAGGACCTTCTTAGTTGCAATCCCAAGCACCCAAAGGAGGGCAGGATTTGCACGTGCCAGCCAGCCAGGGTCTCTCCATTGCCATCCCAAGCAGCACCTCAGGGAGCGCAGGATTTGGACATACCAGCCAGGGGCTTTCTAGTTGCAATCCCTAGCATCCCCTAGCACCCCCGGGAGAGCAGAATTTGCACATGCTTTCTAGTTGCAATCCCTAGCACCCCAAGGAGGGAGGACTAGAGGCATCATCATAAATGCATGATATTACATTGGTGTTCTTAATGTGTTCCCATTTCAGAGAGGAATCGGATGCCGGATCCAGCGGCGCTGCCAGGACCAGGCCAAGGACTCAGAGGACCCCTAGGCAGTGGTCGTGCCACGGCCAGTGACACCCCCAGACATCCGGCGCCAGACGTCAGATGTCTGGAGGTTCTACAACAAGGGCGACGGAATCACCACATACAAGGTATGGCACGGGGACTGGAACAACAGGGAATGAATTGTCCTATGACCTGTTAGGAACAGAAGTCCCCTGCAGAGAGAGACTGGATGGTCACCCAGTCCACCCACTTGTGGAGACAGAATACAGGCAGAGCATGACAGACCATTTATCTGACACAGTATGACACTTATGTTGCTATCTTTTTCTGCTCTTTTTAGCACTGCAAGAAAGTTTTCCACCAGCAGAGGAAGGGGACCATGTCAGGGCTCGGCGCATCAACCACATAGAGCGGATCCATGGCTTGAGAGTGAGGCGGCAGGGTGAGGAGTCCGGAGTGGCGGCCGTGGAGCCTCAGCGCCAGAAGAAGGGGGGGAGGCAACCCGCAAACGGCATCATATAAGCCCTTCCCCCTCCCCTCCAGCCCCGACGTGGAGACCCCCGGGCCCTGGGAGGACGCAGAGGCCAAGGCCCTTCGGGCCAACTTTCAGCAGCCCACCCAGGACTTTGTGGCGGAGGTCCAGCAGTCTGTTGCCACCATGGAGAACTGCCTGGTGGAGCAGTTGCAGGCGGTCCAGGTGGAGTGGAAGAAGGTGGCGGCATATGGGCAGTATGTCTCTGTCAAGCTGGAACGCGTGCAAATGTACCACCACGCAGTCTCCAGGTGGCATATGGACATGACAGAGCTCGTGCAGTTTGCCGTGGGCCACAGCTTCGAGCTGGAGGAGTCCCGAGTGGCCGGCCCGCAGCCCTGTCATGTCCCACAACGGCTGTTGCCTTTCCCCCAAGTCCCAGGGGACAGGCGCACTGGCAGAGACTCTTAGTTTAATTAATAAGTTTTCTTTACATGTTCGCTTTTAAAATGATGTTTTTTTCTTCTTCTTATGTAACTTGTTTTAATTAAAGTTGTTATATTTATTGTTACGAGCTTCATTTGACCTACCCAATCTTTTATCCCTATGTGCTGAAGTTCTGGCTGGCAGGTGGCAGAATCTAATACAGCTTGTCGATCCCTACCAGCAGCACCTGCCACCCCATGTAGCGTAGTTATTAACCCAAAGATGTGCTGTGCCAGCAGCAGGGTCTCAACTAGCAGAAAGCTGCCCAGGAGGTGCAGGACTTGTGTTTGTGTGTGTGGGTGTGACAGAGAGAAAAAGACAGGCTCTTTGGCAGTGGGCAGCAGGTGGCGGGAGCTGGTGGTCGGAGGGGCTGTGGGCACCCGCGGATGCCCACAGCTTCAGTGGGCATCCGCGGGTGGGTGCAGAGAACGAGGCTTTGGGGGAGTGGGGGCAGGCTGACGTGCGGGCACCGGGCTTCTGGATGCAGTGGAATGGAATGCAGCCCCCAGTGACTGGAATGATGGTCCCAGAATCTCGTTGATGGTTCCTGGGATGGACGGCCATGACTGAATCAGGGATAGTGGAATGACAGCCTAAAGCCTATGGGGCACACTTCATTCGATCAGGTGATAGGTGGTAGCAGGGCAGCAGGTACAGGGACGCACACAGGCAGGCAGGCGCATATAATACGTTGTGCGTTATATTCCATCTCATTACGGTAGGTTTGCTGTGTGCTGGATGTAGGCAATGGGCATTAATGGGCACATGAGCACAAATGAGAGTTCTCCCTGGGTTTGGCAGGTGACAGCCAGGATATACCTATCTACCTCTCCCCCTCTAACCCCCATCTCCCTCTTTCTAGCTGGGAACCTCTCTCTCTGGCCAATGTGGCCATATAGTGCAGGTGACAGCATGGGTGGGATCGTGTCTGTCTCTCCTTCAAGCAGTGGGTGGACTTTCTCTCTCTCTCTCTTATTTCTCTCTCTCTCTCGGCAGCAACCTGGGTGGGCAGACAGGCAACTTGGCATAGGAGGCAGGACTGATGCATGTTTTGAGCTTGGCGGTAAGCTGGGCGGGCAGACAGGCAGCGTGGCATGAGAGGCAGTAGGGCAGGCAGGCTGGGACATTGGCAGCAGGGCACTCAAATAGGCTACCAAAGACTGTGCTGCGCAAGAGAGCAAGAGCCAGTCAGTGTCACATAGACGGGCCGAGATCGTGTAGCCATAGGCCAGCTGGCAGGCTTACAGTTTGTTTTCCAATGCCACCCTGCGTCATGAGGTCGGCCAGATAAGGCAGCCGAGGCCATCTACTAGGAGAGAGAGACAGGGCGGGTGCCAGGCATTGGGAGGGAGGGACAGCACCTCAGCAGCACAGGAGCAGTAGCCCTAGCCCAGATGTAGATGGAGGAGCCCCGTCCCAAGGCTGCCCCTGGCATGGGCTGGCATGTGCCACTGCACCATCAGTCCTTGTCCAGGGGCAGCTCAGGGAATCCCAGCAGCGGATGGTTCACCTTCAGGAACAGCAACTGTCCACCAACTTGGCCCTGTCTCAGGCAGTGCGGGGAGCAA
>QEPC01011082.1:514555-528209 GCA_003113815.1 Sphenodon punctatus | reverse complement strand
TATCTATCTATCTATCTCTATATCTATATCTATATATATATATGGGATGGGGAGGAATCACAAACACAAGGATGAGTACAAGACTGAAATGAAACCTAAATCAATCTAATAATCCTACTCTAAATGAAAAAACAGGGGAAGGGAAGGGAATCAGGGATGGAATATATGGGAGGGGGAAAGGATTCAATGGAGGGGGGAGGGAGGAAGGAAGATTGAACATAGGGAACACAGGGAGGTGTAAAAACAAAAAATAACCACTAAATCTATCTAAGCTAAGCTAAATAAATGAATGAGAACATGGGGGTAGATGGGTTGGATGGGTGAAATGGGAGGAGGATGGCAGGAGCTGGGAAATGCTGGGAGAGGGAGCCTTCTGAAACGCCTGCTGTTCACGAACAGTGACTAGCTCAGAAGGTGCTGGGAAGGGGAGAGGCAGACAGTTTTGTTTCTTGCTGCGTCTGCCTCACCGCAAGCCCTATTGGCTCCATGCAGCCTAGCCCGTGGCCAATCGCAGACCGCGAAGCCAGTGGTCTGAGGCGAAAAGGGATGGTGATTCGGTAGGCTGGCTGTTACTCCAAGCCTCTCCACCCCTGGTGCCTGGAAGTCTGCTCCTCACCTGAGTCAGATTACTCCCCCTCCCTGCTACGTTTGGCCTTGCATTGACCTGACAGTGACACCACGTTTTAGCCACCCGAACTGAACCGAACGCAATCCGAACTGACCAAACTGTTCGGTCATTTTGACGATCGGAATTGAGTTCGGTTCAGTCTGTTCGTGTTCGGATTCGGGCTCGGTTGTCCGAACAGGCCAAGTTTAGGCCGAACTCCGAACTGCGTTCGCCCATCCCTACTATTTCTCTCTCTTTATTGTGGAAATTGACCCCTTAGTCCTACTCTTTACTTCCTAATTTTTAACCAGTTGCCGATCCACGATAGGACACTGCCTCTTATCCCATGACTCTATAATTTCCTCAAGAGTCTTCTGAAAGAGCATATATGCTATATTGACTGGCTCAACTTTATCCAAATGCTTAATTTACACCCGAAAAACAATTCCAATAGATTAGTGAGGCATAACTTCTCTTTCCTAAATCCATGTTGACTCTTCCCCATTATGCCATGCGTCTCAATATGCTCAGTAATTCAGAAGTCCAGACCAAGGATAAGATAAGACCAATTAACTCTTTTAAACTAGAAAAATTCCCAGCTCTAACAGGGTGGTTAGACAAGAAGTGTGTTCAACTCTGTCATATTACCAAACTCTATCAACATGATTATTTTGCTGTTTAGTGTTGGCTCTAGCCCTCAGCACCAGCATGAGTCCATTCACATCAGTGTGGTCAGTGCTGGCGTTAAACAGCTGGAGAACAACACTGTAAACTGTCATTCATAAGAGTATTTCATTTAGAATCTACCCCAGGGGTTGCCTAACTATGAGTCATAGTCCCAAGTAGGGTCAAAGCCATCTGCAGATGGGGCTGCGTTTGTCGCTGCCTGAGGTTGTGAGATTGTGTTTAAGTCTCAGAATGTGGCCAGCCACACAAGCAAAAACATTGGTAACCACTGCCTTACCCATCTCTTGAACTGGACTCTCTTGTTCTACAACTTTTGGTCAGACATTCTGGTTGCTGCTGATCTTTACTGCCTTAATCTGCAAACTCTATAGTCATCCACTAGGTGAATGCGAAGACAACAATCCTCCATAGCATACTGATGCTAATCCAAGTCCATGACTTAGATACTCTGCAGAAAATACTCATGTAACAAATCCACATCAGTCATCCCCTCTCTAGCCCACCTCTAAGCAGCCCAGGTATGTCAAAGCCCAACCCCCAAAACCACCAACATTTCCCACAAGTGAAATCAATCCTACAGCCAACTCTTCCAAAAATCACATACCTTACCACACCAACCTTTAATTTACTCAATAAAGAGGTTGCACATGAAGAATGGTGTGACACATGCTTCGACAACACACCTGCTGAGTTTGGGACATCTATTTTAAGATGCTGGCTTAAACACAAGCTGCAATCCTGTATCCATTGAAGGCAATTGCAACGCTCACATTGGGTGTCTTTAGACAGACCCGGGAATGGTCAGCCCTGCGTCCCCCATGAGAAGCCCTGCCTGCACCGGATTTATGTGCACCCGGCCGTTTCTGCGGCCCATTATCCACCAGGTGGCATTGCCCTCCCCACACCATAGAGCTGCAGGAGGATCGTCCAACACTCTAGGCTGCCATCTACAGCTCTATGGTGTTGTCCAGGGCAACCCGCAGTCAAGAGCAGAGCTGCAGTGGCCATCTGCCAAGTAGACGAACTACAGCATCGCCTCTGGCTGGTTCCCTAAGTTCGGGTGGCCTAACCCATTGGTGGATGTTCCAGAGCACCACAGGTGAGGATAGAGCAGAGCAGGCAGCACCTGCTCTGCCTCTGCTCCACTTGCACATCTAGCAGCCCACCTCTAGACATATGGACCGCCCGTGCATGAGACAGAGCAGAGGCGTGGGTGCTGTTCGTCTAAACGCACCCATTGACTTTAGTGAGTGAAAACTGCACCCTTACTGTTTTAGGAGCCACAGCAAGTGTCAAGCATATGTTTTTGTTGGTTTCTTCTTACTAAAATATATATTCCCATGCCATATCTCTTCTTTTTTTTTTAAAGTTATTACTCTAAACTTAAATCAGGAATGAAGGTAATTAAACAGTGTGTGAGGTGGTAGAGTATTCAAGACCTAAATCTTCTATAAAGGGGATGAGTTTATACAGCTAAAGTGGGAATTTCACCTGTTCTAAAAACTTTGCAAACCTATTCGGGAAAAAAGGTTGACAGAAATATCAGTTACTTACAAATATTCCATGGAATGATAGAATATCGGAATGGCTCTTACAAGGTCATACTTGGTTACCTAACCTACCCCCTTCCCTTAAGCAGGCTCAATTATACGTAAACCACCCCATTTAAAAAAAAAGAATGTCCGATGATGGAAAAGTATTTTGATTATTAGCAAGCATTTATATAGTGCCAGCAATGTTCCTGGAGCTTTACAAAGTAATGGAAGAGACACGGTCCCTGCCCTAGGGCTTACAATCTGATTGGGAGGGGGGGGAGAGAGGGAGGAAGGGGAAGAGAGGAAGAGACAAGGAGTGTAACATTGTAACGTTCACAAAGAAGCGAGGTCCCAGGTGCACACACTTGGCTTGGTTACATCGAGAATGATAGCTGACTGGTCCGTGTGGTGAGGATATGAGTACACAGACCTCAGGTAACAGACTGCACTGGATGGAGGGTATCAGCAGGAGTTAGGTGAGGGNTCCCAAATAAGGGCAGGGTCTTTCCTCCAGCCAGGGTCACATCTCCCGTCGCCATCCCTACCACCCCAAGGAGAGCAGGATTTGCACGTGCTAGCCAGGACCTTCTTAGTTGCAATCCCAAGCACCCAAAGGAGGGCAGGATTTGCACGTGCCAGCCAGCCAGGGTCTCTCCATTGCCATCCCAAGCAGCACCTCAGGGAGCGCAGGATTTGGACATACCAGCCAGGGGCTTTCTAGTTGCAATCCCTAGCATCCCCTAGCACCCCCGGGAGAGCAGAATTTGCACATGCTTTCTAGTTGCAATCCCTAGCACCCCAAGGAGGGAGGACTAGAGGCATCATCATAAATGCATGATATTACATTGGTGTTCTTAATGTGTTCCCATTTCAGAGAGGAATCGGATGCCGGATCCAGCGGCGCTGCCAGGACCAGGCCAAGGACTCAGAGGACCCCTAGGCAGTGGTCGTGCCACGGCCAGTGACACCCCCAGACATCCGGCGCCAGACGTCAGATGTCTGGAGGTTCTACAACAAGGGCGACGGAATCACCACATACAAGGTATGGCACGGGGACTGGAACAACAGGGAATGAATTGTCCTATGACCTGTTAGGAACAGAAGTCCCCTGCAGAGAGAGACTGGATGGTCACCTAGTCCACCCACTTGTGGAGACAGAATACAGGCAGAGCATGACAGACCATTTATCTGACACAGTATGACACTTATGTTGCTATCTTTTTCTGCTCTTTTTAGCACTGCAAGAAAGTTTTCCACCAGCAGAGGAAGGGGACCATGTCAGGGCTCGGCGCATCAACCACATAGAGCGGATCCATGGCTTGAGAGTGAGGCGGCAGGGTGAGGAGTCCGGAGTGGCGGCCGTGGAGCCTCAGCGCCAGAAGAAGGGGGGGAGGCAACCCGCAAACGGCATCATATAAGCCCTTCCCCCTCCCCTCCAGCCCCGACGTGGAGACCCCCGGGCCCTGGGAGGACGCAGAGGCCAAGGCCCTTCGGGCCAACTTTCAGCAGCCCACCCAGGACTTTGTGGCGGAGGTCCAGCAGTCTGTTGCCACCATGGAGAACTGCCTGGTGGAGCAGTTGCAGGCGGTCCAGGTGGAGTGGAAGAAGGTGGCGGCATATGGGCAGTATGTCTCTGTCAAGCTGGAACGCGTGCAAATGTACCACCACGCAGTCTCCAGGTGGCATATGGACATGACAGAGCTCGTGCAGTTTGCCGTGGGCCACAGCTTCGAGCTGGAGGAGTCCCGAGTGGCCGGCCCGCAGCCCTGTCATGTCCCACAACGGCTGTTGCCTTTCCCCCAAGTCCCAGGGGACAGGCGCACTGGCAGAGACTCTTAGTTTAATTAATAAGTTTTCTTTACATGTTCGCTTTTAAAATGATGTTTTTTTCTTCTTCTTATGTAACTTGTTTTAATTAAAGTTGTTATATTTATTGTTACGAGCTTCATTTGACCTACCCAATCTTTTATCCCTATGTGCTGAAGTTCTGGCTGGCAGGTGGCAGAATCTAATACAGCTTGTCGATCCCTACCAGCAGCACCTGCCACCCCATGTAGCGTAGTTATTAACCCAAAGATGTGCTGTGCCAGCAGCAGGGTCTCAACTAGCAGAAAGCTGCCCAGGAGGTGCAGGACTTGTGTTTGTGTGTGTGGGTGTGACAGAGAGAAAAAGACAGGCTCTTTGGCAGTGGGCAGCAGGTGGCGGGAGCTGGTGGTCGGAGGGGCTGTGGGCACCCGCGGATGCCCACAGCTTCAGTGGGCATCCGCGGGTGGGTGCAGAGAACGAGGCTTTGGGGGAGTGGGGGCAGGCTGACGTGCGGGCACCGGGCTTCTGGATGCAGTGGAATGGAATGCAGCCCCCAGTGACTGGAATGATGGTCCCAGAATCTCGTTGATGGTTCCTGGGATGGACGGCCATGACTGAATCAGGGATAGTGGAATGACAGCCTAAAGCCTATGGGGCACACTTCATTCGATCAGGTGATAGGTGGTAGCAGGGCAGCAGGTACAGGGACGCACACAGGCAGGCAGGCGCATATAATACGTTGTGCGTTATATTCCATCTCATTACGGTAGGTTTGCTGTGTGCTGGATGTAGGCAATGGGCATTAATGGGCACATGAGCACAAATGAGAGTTCTCCCTGGGTTTGGCAGGTGACAGCCAGGATATACCTATCTACCTCTCCCCCTCTAACCCCCATCTCCCTCTTTCTAGCTGGGAACCTCTCTCTCTGGCCAATGTGGCCATATAGTGCAGGTGACAGCATGGGTGGGATCGTGTCTGTCTCTCCTTCAAGCAGTGGGTGGACTTTCTCTCTCTCTCTCTTATTTCTCTCTCTCTCTCGGCAGCAACCTGGGTGGGCAGACAGGCAACTTGGCATAGGAGGCAGGACTGATGCATGTTTTGAGCTTGGCGGTAAGCTGGGCGGGCAGACAGGCAGCGTGGCATGAGAGGCAGTAGGGCAGGCAGGCTGGGACATTGGCAGCAGGGCACTCAAATAGGCTACCAAAGACTGTGCTGCGCAAGAGAGCAAGAGCCAGTCAGTGTCACATAGACGGGCCGAGATCGTGTAGCCATAGGCCAGCTGGCAGGCTTACAGTTTGTTTTCCAATGCCACCCTGCGTCATGAGGTCGGCCAGATAAGGCAGCCGAGGCCATCTACTAGGAGAGAGAGACAGGGCGGGTGCCAGGCATTGGGAGGGAGGGACAGCACCTCAGCAGCACAGGAGCAGTAGCCCTAGCCCAGATGTAGATGGAGGAGCCCCGTCCCAAGGCTGCCCCTGGCATGGGCTGGCATGTGCCACTGCACCATCAGTCCTTGTNGGGAAAGGATTCAATGGAGGGGGGAGGGAGGAAGGAAGATTGAACATAGGGAACACAGGGAGGTGTAAAAACAAAAAATAACCACTAAATCTATCTAAGCTAAGCTAAATAAATGAATGAGAACATGGGGGTAGATGGGTTGGATGGGTGAAATGGGAGGAGGATGGCAGGAGCTGGGAAATGCTGGGAGAGGGAGCCTTCTGAAACGCCTGCTGTTCACGAACAGTGACTAGCTCAGAAGGTGCTGGGAAGGGGAGAGGCAGACAGTTTTGTTTCTTGCTGCGTCTGCCTCACCGCAAGCCCTATTGGCTCCATGCAGCCTAGCCCGTGGCCAATCGCAGACCGCGAAGCCAGTGGTCTGAGGCGAAAAGGGATGGTGATTCGGTAGGCTGGCTGTTACTCCAAGCCTCTCCACCCCTGGTGCCTGGAAGTCTGCTCCTCACCTGAGTCAGATTACTCCCCCTCCCTGCTACGTTTGGCCTTGCATTGACCTGACAGTGACACCACGTTTTAGCCACCCGAACTGAACCGAACGCAATCCGAACTGACCAAACTGTTCGGTCATTTTGACGATCGGAATTGAGTTCGGTTCAGTCTGTTCGTGTTCGGATTCGGGCTCGGTTGTCCGAACAGGCCAAGTTTAGGCCGAACTCCGAACTGCGTTCGCCCATCCCTACTATTTCTCTCTCTTTATTGTGGAAATTGACCCCTTAGTCCTACTCTTTACTTCCTAATTTTTAACCAGTTGCCGATCCACGATAGGACACTGCCTCTTATCCCATGACTCTATAATTTCCTCAAGAGTCTTCTGAAAGAGCATATATGCTATATTGACTGGCTCAACTTTATCCAAATGCTTAATTTACACCCGAAAAACAATTCCAATAGATTAGTGAGGCATAACTTCTCTTTCCTAAATCCATGTTGACTCTTCCCCATTATGCCATGCGTCTCAATATGCTCAGTAATTCAGAAGTCCAGACCAAGGATAAGATAAGACCAATTAACTCTTTTAAACTAGAAAAATTCCCAGCTCTAACAGGGTGGTTAGACAAGAAGTGTGTTCAACTCTGTCATATTACCAAACTCTATCAACATGATTATTTTGCTGTTTAGTGTTGGCTCTAGCCCTCAGCACCAGCATGAGTCCATTCACATCAGTGTGGTCAGTGCTGGCGTTAAACAGCTGGAGAACAACACTGTAAACTGTCATTCATAAGAGTATTTCATTTAGCATCTACCCCAGGGGTTGCCTAACTATGAGTCATAGTCCCAAGTAGGGTCAAAGCCATCTGCAGATGGGGCTGCGTTTGTCGCTGCCTGAGGTTGTGAGATTGTGTTTAAGTCTCAGAATGTGGCCAGCCACACAAGCAAAAACATTGGTAACCACTGCCTTACCCATCTCTTGAACTGGACTCTCTTGTTCTACAACTTTTGGTCAGACATTCTGGTTGCTGCTGATCTTTACTGCCTTAATCTGCAAACTCTATAGTCATCCACTAGGTGAATGCGAAGACAACAATCCTCCATAGCATACTGATGCTAATCCAAGTCCATGACTTAGATACTCTGCAGAAAATACTCATGTAACAAATCCACATCAGTCATCCCCTCTCTAGCCCACCTCTAAGCAGCCCAGGTATGTCAAAGCCCAACCCCCAAAACCACCAACATTTCCCACAAGTGAAATCAATCCTACAGCCAACTCTTCCAAAAATCACATACCTTACCACACCAACCTTTAATTTACTCAATAAAGAGGTTGCACATGAAGAATGGTGTGACACATGCTTCGACAACACACCTGCTGAGTTTGGGACATCTATTTTAAGATGCTGGCTTAAACACAAGCTGCAATCCTGTATCCATTGAAGGCAATTGCAACGCTCACATTGGGTGTCTTTAGACAGACCCGGGAATGGTCAGCCCTGCGTCCCCCATGAGAAGCCCTGCCTGCACCGGATTTATGTGCACCCGGCCGTTTCTGCGGCCCATTATCCACCAGGTGGCATTGCCCTCCCCACACCATAGAGCTGCAGGAGGATCGTCCAACACTCTAGGCTGCCATCTACAGCTCTATGGTGTTGTCCAGGGCAACCCGCAGTCAAGAGCAGAGCTGCAGTGGCCATCTGCCAAGTAGACGAACTACAGCATCGCCTCTGGCTGGTTCCCTAAGTTCGGGTGGCCTAACCCATTGGTGGATGTTCCAGAGCACCACAGGTGAGGATAGAGCAGAGCAGGCAGCACCTGCTCTGCCTCTGCTCCACTTGCACATCTAGCAGCCCACCTCTAGACATATGGACCGCCCGTGCATGAGACAGAGCAGAGGCGTGGGTGCTGTTCGTCTAAACGCACCCATTGACTTTAGTGAGTGAAAACTGCACCCTTACTGTTTTAGGAGCCACAGCAAGTGTCAAGCATATGTTTTTGTTGGTTTCTTCTTACTAAAATATATATTCCCATGCCATATCTCTTCTTTTTTTTTTAAAGTTATTACTCTAAACTTAAATCAGGAATGAAGGTAATTAAACAGTGTGTGAGGTGGTAGAGTATTCAAGACCTAAATCTTCTATAAAGGGGATGAGTTTATACAGCTAAAGTGGGAATTTCACCTGTTCTAAAAACTTTGCAAACCTATTCGGGAAAAAAGGTTGACAGAAATATCAGTTACTTACAAATATTCCATGGAATGATAGAATATCGGAATGGCTCTTACAAGGTCATACTTGGTTACCTAACCTACCCCCTTCCCTTAAGCAGGCTCAATTATACGTAAACCACCCCATTTAAAAAAAAAGAATGTCCGATGATGGAAAAGTATTTTGATTATTAGCAAGCATTTATATAGTGCCAGCAATGTTCCTGGAGCTTTACAAAGTAATGGAAGAGACACGGTCCCTGCCCTAGGGCTTACAATCTGATTGGGAGGGGGGGGAGAGAGGGAGGAAGGGGAAGAGAGGAAGAGACAAGGAGTGTAACATTGTAACGTTCACAAAGAAGCGAGGTCCCAGGTGCACACACTTGGCTTGGTTACATCGAGAATGATAGCTGACTGGTCCGTGTGGTGAGGATATGAGTACACAGACCTCAGGTAACAGACTGCACTGGATGGAGGGTATCAGCAGGAGTTAGGTGAGGGCAGAGCGGAAGAGGAGGGATTTGAAGGTATGAAGGGAGGGGACGAGGAGGATGTGGACAGGGAGGGAGTTCCAGGCATGGGAGACAGCTAGGGAGAAGGGACGAAGGCGGTTAGGGGAGCAGGGAAGATGTGGGAGAGCGAGAGAGGGGACAGAGGAGGAGCGGAGTTCATGGACTGGAGTCAGGATGGAAATTAGCATAGAGAGGTAGTGGGAAACAAGGCTATGAAGAGCTTTATAGGCAAAGACTAGGAGCTTGTGCAGAATTCATTCAGGAAGGGGAAGCCAGTGAAGAAAGGAGAGGAGCGGCTGCACATGGTCGAAGTGATCGGTGAGGTGGATGACCCTGGCAGCAAAGTTTTGGATGGAGATAAGGTGAGAGCAGGGGAGGTCAGTGAGAAGGAGGTTACAATAATCAAGGTGAGAGATGGCATGAATAAGGGTTTTGGCAGAGGAGACAGAGAGAAAAGGGCTAATCTTAGCAATGTTATGGAGGAAGAAGCGATAGGATTTTGCAACAGAGTCGATGTAGGGTTTAAAAGAAAGGGGCGAATTAAAGATGAAGCCTAAACTATGGGTTTGGGGGAGGGGAAGGATGGTGACCCCGTTGATAAGGATCGACAGGGAAGAGGAAGGATGAGTGGGGACGACGAGGAGTTCAGTTTTAGCCATGTTGAGTTTGAGTTGACGTTGAGACATCCAGGTAGAGATGTCAGAGACAGCTGGTGAGGTGAGCTTGAATAGATGGGGAGAGAGAGAGAGAGCGAGTAGAGAGATAAAGCTGAGTGTCATCATCGTAAAGGTGATATTGGAAGCCATAGGAGGCAATGAGTTTGCCTAGGGACAGGGTATAGATAGAGAAGAGGAGAGGGCCGAGGACAGAGCTTTGGGGAACACCAACTGAGAGGAGAAGGAGGAGGAGATGGAGTTGGCAAGAGACACATTGAAGGAGCAGTCAGAGAGGTAGGAGGAGAACCAGTCGAGGGCTGAGCCACAGAAGTCAAGGGAGTGAAGTGAGTCCAGAAAGAGTGAGTGGTCAACAATATCGAAGGCAGCGGAGAGGTCAAGGAGGACAAGAATGGAATAGAGGCAATTAGATTTAACCACAAAAAGATCTTTGGTGATCTTAGCAAGAGCAGTTTCAGTAGAGTGAGAGGGGCGGAAGTCACATTGGAGGGGGTCAAGGGAGGAGTTGGCGGAGAGAAAGTTGAGGAAGCGGGAGTAGACAACACGTTCAAGAAGCTTGGAAACAAAAGGAAGGAATGAGACAGGACGGTAGCTAGTAGGGTCAGAGGAGTCAAGAGTGAACTTTTTGAGGATAGGCGAGAAAGTAGCGTGCTTGAAGGCGGAGGGGAAGGAGCCAGTAAAGAGGGAGAGGTTGATGATGTGCAGGAGGGAAAGAGTGACAGTGGCAGCAATGGAGGTGGGAGGGGATGGGGTCAAGGGGGCAAGTGGAAGAGTTGGAGGAGAAGAGCAGGGAGGAAATTACCTCAAGGGAGGTGGGAGGGAAGGAGGACAGGAGAGAAGGATGGGGAGGAGGGGAGGAAGTAGGAAGAGGAGAGGAGTGGGAAGCGATGTCGAGGCGGATTTTGTCTATCTTGGAAGTGAAGAAGAAAGCAAGATCCTGAGCAGAAAGGGAAGAGGGAGGACGACAACAAGGGGGCTTGAAGCGGGAGTCAAAGATGGAGAATAGATGGCGAGGGTCCCGAAAACAGGACTCCACAGTCCACACCCTCCCTTGGTAGTTTGTTTCATTATACACATGGATAGAAAATTCTTCCTGATATTTAACCTACATCTACCGTCCTTCAGTTTAACCCTATTACCTCTTGTCCTAGCATCAGTAGTCACAGAAAATAAGTGGTTCCCATCCTGGTTGTTGAAAACTGTTTTCATTCAGCCTTCTTTCCTTTAGGCAAAACATGCTGTTTCTATATATCTCTTGATTGGTCTTGAATTCCAAATGTTTTAGCATTTTCATTGCTCTGCTCTCTCCCTTAAAGACACCTTACCCAAAAAAAAAGAAGACCACTTGTCTGGATTGGCCTGTTTTGGTCTTAACTAATCCCACGTTGACAACTAGTTTTCTTCCCATTTTCTCCAAATGCTCACAAATTGATTGCTTTAGGATTTGTTCTTGAAGCCATACCAGATACTAAAGTCAAACCAACTGGTCTATAGTTCTCCGGGTTCTGTTTTTTCTTTTCTTAAAAATAGGTACGCATGCACAGCATTAATTTTGCTTCTCCCTACAGTGTGTATGTATATAATTTCTTGGCAACAACCAGAAAAAAAAAAGAGATAATTTAAAAGTTAACAGCACAGCTTTATCTATTCAGTTTCTCCAGTAACTTTTCCATTGCTTGTGCAAAAGCACCTATTGTAATCTCTCATTTTGGCTTGGTTATATACTGTATATATACAATATATATATACAGTATAGTATAGTATATATTTTGCTTCTCCCTACAATATATATATATATATATTTTGCTTCTCCCTACAATATATATATATATATATTTTGCTTCTCCCTACAATATATATATATATATATTTTGCTTCTCCCTACAATATATATATATATATATTTTGCTTCTCCCTACAATATATATATATATATATTTTGCTTCTCCCTACAATATATATATATATATATTTTGCTTCTCCCTACAATATATATATATATATATTTTGCTTCTCCCTACAATATATATATATATATATTTTGCTTCTCCCTACAATATATATATATATATATATATATATATATATATATATATTGTAGGGAGAAGCAAAATATATATATATATATATTGTAGGGAGAAGCAAAATATATATATATATATATTGTAGGGAGAAGCAAAATATATACTATACTATACTGTATATATATATTGTATATATACAGTATATAACCAAGCCAAAATGAGAGATTACAATAGGTGCTTTTGCACAAGCAATGGAAAAGTTACTGGAGAAACTGAATAGATAAAGCTGTGCTGTTAACTTTTAAATTATCTCTTTTTTTTTTTCTGGTTGTTGTTGCCAAGAAATTCTAGACAAGTTACTATTGACCTGGCATGAATGATAAAGAGCCACACTTTATAATGAAGGTTTCAAATGCATTTGGGGGGCAGTTTCAGACAAAACCTCTTCAAACTATAAAATAGCATCTACATGAAGGAGAAACCAGGTGGAAAATATCTTTATTAATTAAAATCATCCTCTTTGCAAAGACTCTCTTGGCAAGAACTGCGCATTTGTAGATAAAAGCAGATTAGGATAATTTATTAACTGTGTGCCTGCTGTCCACTCATTTTTTTTTCTCCTAAAAGGATATATGTATAATTCAGAATCACTAAGTATTTTAGGTGAAATGGGATGGCAAGGGAAATATAGTTATGTTTCTGGAATGCACAGAGACGGCATCATCCAAGGAAGGGGTTGGGGGGAGAAAGTGCTGACTGCTCTGAACGGATTGGGGATGCAAATTTATGCTATTCATAGAATCACAGTGTTGGAAGGGATCTTGGGACTCATCTAGTCCAACCCCCCTGGCTTGGATGCCTGATGACTACAACTACAACATCCCTAGCAGATGGCTGTCCTCTTTTTTGAAAATGACCAATGCCGGATAGCCTTGCTGGACAGCTCTTACTGGCTGCAATCCCAAACCCCGTGTGTGTCGTCCTATGGTTTGCGTGCATGCCGCGGGCCCCATGACAGGGTGTGCACAACTTGCACACACATACATGTGTGCACACCACATGTGATGTGCACACTGGGTCTCTGGGACTTGGGATCAGCCCCACTGCTAAGAAATTTTTCCTGATATCTAACTGAAATCTACCTTCCTGTAATTCGAGCCCATTATTTCTAGTCCTACCCTCTGTAGCAAGGAAGAGCAGGTTTTTGGTAAAAGCCCATTAGGTACTTGAACATGAAAACTGCTGTCATGTCCCCCATTAATCTTCTCTTTGCTGATCTAAACATACCCATTTCCTTCAACCTTTCATCATAGGACTTGCTTCCAAACTCTATCATTTTTGTCATCCTCCTCTGAAACCGCTCTAGCTTGTCATTTCCATGTTGATATTAGGTGTCTCAAACCAGACACAGTTCTCCAGGTGAGGTCTGACCAGTGCCAAATAGAGTGGAATTATTACCACCACTGACTTGGAGACAATGGGTGTTTTTACACACTAGGGGCGGGAAAACCGGTAAATCCGGTATCCGATAATGCCGGTACCGGGTGTACCGGCATTATCGGATTCGACCCGGTAAATCCGGTCCGGGTACCGGATTCCGGGTACCGGATTTTTTTACATTGCAGCCATTTAAAAATGGCTGCAATGTAAAA